>KV454646.1:0-148428 GCA_001662585.1 Pseudogymnoascus sp. WSF 3629
TNGNCATCGGGCGAGAAGGCCACGGAAGTGACCCAGTATGTATGGCCCTTGAGCCTCTGCAGCTTGCCTGTTTTCTGACTTTTAAATATTGGTATTATCTTTTTTAATATAGTCTGTGCTGTCTTATCTTGCGATGCTGAGGCAATTAGCTTCCTGCCTAGCGACAATGCCACAGTTTTGCCGTCTAGCGAGCTCCTTGGACTTCTGGGCACTACTCGTAGCGTAGCAGAGGACACCTTGGTAGACGATGGATTTGCTAAGATGTCTAATTTAGGCGTAGGTGGTGTTGCTTCCTCTTCTTTGGATAGTTGTCTCACTAATGACTCGGAATCTGAAGGAGTGTGCGAGTTGAACGTGACTGTTAAATGATTAGAAGAAGTCGAAGAGTTGGTGTCTGATGCAGATCGTGTTTGTGAGGAGTATTGGGTATACGAGGAATCTGTATGTGAGGGTGAAGGCGGGCGATACGATTTGAGACCATCATGAGAGACTGTATTATAGCCTATGTCAGAGGCAGTGAACTCTGAACATCCGGATGTACCCTGATATGATTGTGAGAGATCTCCTGAGCGCTTTCCAGTATTAGAGCCTAGGAACAATCAGTTAGCTAAAAGAGTTGAAACTAAGAGAGAGAGAGAATTTCCAAATGTACCTAAGGTAATCCATGCATGAGCTAGTGCTTGTGATGCCAACGGCCGCACCTCTGGATGTGGCTCAAGAAGGGCCCTGATGAATTCAAAGCATGAACCTTTAATCCCGCTATCAAAAAGAGGGCCTAAAGGAAATAACGACTTGTCCTCGCAATATTTCCCCAAAGATCTACCAGGTGGAAATGGAACTTTGCTAGTAACTAATCGATATGTGATGCATCCAACGGCCCATATATCGACAGCATTGGTATATTCCGCGCTTGGTGTATCTGTCTCTAGGTAGTCGAGGATTTCAGGAGCCATATAAGACTGCGTGCCACTCTTTGTATAATACGCCGTGGTCTCAGTCAATCTCTTGCTTAATCCAAAGTCAGCAAGCTTAACCCACCACTGGCGTGGCCCATGTACTACCAAAACGTTCTGCAACATAATGACATTAGCATATAAGAAATTAGAAGACAGCTATAGTAGATGCTATTCACCTGTGGTTTGAGGTCACGATGTGCAAAAGATTCCGCGTGCATAATCTCTAACCCTAATAGGATCTGTTGAGTAATATCCCGAGCTTCAACTTCTGGTATTTTCCCAGAATGTGCAGTGACATTCGTCTCGAGATCTCCTAGCGGAACGTATTCCATTGCCAAGAAGACGTCAGAGCCATCCTTGAACCAGCCAAAGAAATCAACAAACACAGCAGCTTCTTTAGACTGTCAAGAATCAGTAGCATACCAAAGATTAATTCAAACTCAACTTGCCTTGGGCTTTGAGAACTCCAGCAGCGCCTTTAACTCCCTCTCACATTCTTCAATACTTAAATTTGCGCCCGCTGTTGGAATCCTTTTGACTGCCCTTGCTTTTCCATCCTCTGTGCTTTTCTCCAGGCGTACTTCACCAAAGCCTCCGCGACCTAAGAATCGTTCGACCTTCCATACCTTTATCTGCGGTCTTCGTCTGATATTTCTCGCTGGGTCCGTCATATAATGTATCTCCTCCACTCGGTCCTTATAGACTGTCGCATTGATTTGCCAGTGCTCGATGTCAGATCTAGCAGTCATCATGTGTAGGTAGGATCGATGGAGTTTCGAGCGTCGCCTCGCGGTTTTCAGGTCTTTGGTGAACACAGTGTACTCCACGGCGAAATCGGAGGACAACGGGTAGCGGATCGA
Organism: Pseudogymnoascus sp. WSF 3629; assembly: GCA_001662585.1. Taxonomy (NCBI): domain Eukaryota; kingdom Fungi; phylum Ascomycota; class Leotiomycetes; order Thelebolales; family Thelebolaceae; genus Pseudogymnoascus; species Pseudogymnoascus sp. WSF 3629. The sequence continues at coordinate 1,817 of KV454646.1, forward strand.
TGTGGTCTCGATAATTTAATTCAAAGTGTTGTCACCATTCAGCTGCGATTAATCTCACAGTAGATCCATCGGATTGATTGACGGTCCTGTGCTTGAGCCATCTTGTCCCCGCTTTCCCTTTCTTGGGTGAGGCGAGGCTGGCGCGCTTCGACTGGCCACGAGACTTCTATTTTTAGTTTCACCAGGAACCACCATAAAAAGAACGAAACAATCCACTCACATCCTTCGTTTTAGCGCAAGAATAAGAACGGTTTAAGGCGATAGTTTTTGTCTCACGGGAGAGAAAGCGCGCATACTAAACACAATTATGGAACTCGGGACGGCCCTAGCCGTCGTCGCATTTGCTGATCAATGTCTCAAGTGAGTGCGAACTGTTGTTTTCCAAACGCAAGACTGATGGCGACTTTAATCAGATATGGCAATAAATTCGTCAAAAGATGCCAAAGCTATCTTCATGCAGAGGAGGAAGCAGTTGAACTGCTGCTTGCCATCGAAAGCAACTGGGTAAAGATGGAGACCCAGATTGTAATCCTGAGAAGGATAGCAGGCAGCTTGAACAAAAAGCTGCAAGACATGCAGTCCCAAGTTCTGTCTCAGCTTGAGGGAAAGCTCAAGACGGCCAGTTTAACTATCGAGCAGATGCTGAGCGAGAAAAGAGACTTTGGAAAGGCAAAGGACGATAAACGGAATCATAACGATTGGGACATCGCGACAGTAATGAAGGGCTTAGGGGACATGAGAGCATCGAAGAAGGTAAGATACGTCATCAAAAAAGGCGCACTCTATCAGATTGTCGACGAAATCGAGAAATGGCAAGCAAGATTTGACCCCACTTGGATCTTGATCATGCAGATGTCGGTTGGCGACATCGATGAAGGACTTCATGAGCAGCAGCAGAAGGTTGAACGCCAGCAAATCCCCATCATACTTGCAGCGAAAGGAATTCGCGATGCCGCAAGAGCCGCCCAAGATGGAAGAGTCAAGGGTCGAGGGCTTATCTGGATCGATGACCTTGACCTGAAACCATCAGCTATACCTCACTCTTCCGTCCAGTTCTCAACTTTACAAGACGCGAAGGAGATGGTAGTCATCGACACGATGATTTCTAATCCTGCAGCCAATGCTAAACAAACTCTCAAGGAAGTCCGAAATCTCGCCCGCATTCTAGCGGAAGTTGACCCGTCCACTTTTGGTCTTTTGAAGTGCCGAGGAGTGATCAAGGTCGTGAATTCGAAAGAGTCGCCACTCTCGGGACCGTCCCCCTTGGACTTCAAATTCGTTCTCAATATACCTCTCCACCTCTCTAATCCTCAGAGCCTACGAAGCGTTCTTCTTTCCGGAACTTCTTATCCCCTAAACGAGCGTTTAGACCTGGCAAAGAGACTGGCCAATTCAATTCTCTTCGTTCATACTGTTCAATTTGTGCACAAGAATATACGACCTGAGACCATAATTGTCTTTCAAAACGAACACTCGGATATAGGAGCCCCATTTCTTGTAGGCTTTGAGCAATTCCGCTTTGAGGATGGCAGCACCTATCGAGCAGGAGATGATATTTGGGAACATAACCTCTGTAAAACCCCTCTAAGCTTCCCCGTGATTATTCTAACCAGCTCCGATAGATCGTCATCCAAGCCGTCAGAGCACGCACCCAGAAGTGGATTACCAAATGCAACATGACATATATAGTCTGGGTGTCGTTCTCTTGGAAATCGGCCTGTGGACATCATTTGTACTGTATGGTGAAGACGAGGGAACTTCTTCGCCCATACAAAACGATATACTTGGATCGGTGGACTTGGCGCGACCCCGAAATCCGCGAGGCAGCGCGTCTCGGAACAAGCTGGAGCTTGAAGGTCTCGCTATAAGAGAGCTACCATCCCGAGTAGGAAAGCGATATACTGATGTGGTGCTTTTGTGCTTACGTTGCTTGGATGCAGGAAACGGTTCCAATCATGACGGGCAAGGATGCGATGTAGGTGCTGCAGACTGGACGGATGAAGATGGGGTCACGATTGGGGTAAGCTATATTGAGAATGTGCTGGAGAAGATTCAGGGTATTATTGTGTAAAAACGTAACGCATGCTGGCGTATAAAATACGGGATAAGTCTAGGGCATGAATCGTTCAGCAATTCCCAACAAGAACTCCTCCCGCAATACGCACGCTCTGGAACGTGATCGCTCCCCAGTCGAATTGACTCTCGCCTATTTCTACATATTCTGCACCTCTTCCTCGAACAGATCATTATCCGTTGATCCTTGGTATACTCGCCCTCAGCACAATGCCACTTTGCGCGTATGCTGGAAGAATGTGCCGTCCTTTTCCCTTTGGAGACCAACCCCAACGCCGATATCCAACCCTACCATCGCAGCCGGACTCATCAACAAAGACAAGTTGATAAGGCTTGTACCGTGATAGCTTATGTACATAGTGATCTCGAAGGTCGTCATCCCGTTGTTGTGCGATGCGATGGATCGTTGTTCTCGTCCAGCGTATTGATCGCAGAGTCCGATTGATCAATCTTTCTGATATCCTCTTGCGAAACCTACGATAGAGGAAATCTGCCATCTCGCATTGTTACAGGTAGGATTGCTCGATTAGTATATCACACAGGACTTTTTGCATGGGTCGTTCCTGGGGTGGCCATTTCGTACTGCTCCCTCTTTAGACGGGCTCTTGGACGGCGAGAACGCTGCGCGAAGCTACTAAGGCTATTAGCTTTGTCTCGAACCCTTCTTTAAGCAATGTTTTGATCAAAATATGCTTTGTAGCATCCAGTCGCGGCGCCATCATCGTGGCTGACACAAAGCGCTGACACGAGAGTGCTGACTCTGGCGGGGTTTTGGAAGAAAGTTGGGAGGGGTGGAAGGAAAGCTGGCTTTTTCAGTCGTGGAGTGAGCGGCCAATTCTACTTCCCTCGGTACGTATCTCCCTTCGGTACCTCCACGGTACCTGTATTTGCAAAGCCACAACAAGCCACAGGCCTACCCCGCAGTCTCACAAATAAAGATAACTAAAAATCCGACGACACCCAATTCGCCTTCCAGTGTATCAGAATGTTTAAATAGTCTTTTAATAACCACTACACGTATCAGAATCTCAAATCATCTTTAAATAAGTAAGTATACCACGCATTAGATGAACACGCGCGCACGGCGATGAGCGAAACCTTGGCAGCAGTTGGGAGGGACGGGAAGGGGAATGCGGGTTACACTATTTCTACACTTACTCAACCACAGACTTACTCAGTTATAAAATAGATTAATACGGAGGACGGACACGGAGATGTATATAATTTCTTTGTGTTCGGGGTTGTAGGCGTACGCATGTAACAGTAAGCGCCGCCACAGATCGATCTCCACCAGATCACTGCCCAATTGCTCCCGTGGTTCAGCTGCACCGCCCTGTCTGGTGGTTGCTGCGGCCACTTTCTGTCGTCAGCATCAGCGTTTGTTGGGCACACATCACAACCAACACACCGTAGTGGTAGAAATAACGGCACTGGATTACGGGTCACTACTATGGTAGACTGCAGTGGTAAGTGGATAATATGTTGGAATAGAAACAAGTCGCAGCAGTACCATAGTAAAAAACACCCATAACAACCGTAAAAACGCAGCAACACGTGGGCTACTTCCTCTCTCATTTCCATCCCTTGGGTTGGTCGAATTCGGGGCTGGACCGTCGATCCATCTACCGGCGAATGGCTGTGCGCCCAACACCACAAACGAGATGAAACTAGTAACTACTCGTCTGCCCCATCGGGAAACTCCAAAAGTCAATCCCGCCCCGTCTTTCCCAAAAAACAAGATCACCACCACCCGTCCCGCTCTTTCTCACTAACTGCGCTCTCTCCCACTCCCTTCCCACTGCCCAGATTCCTTGGCTTTGTCAGTTACCCGTCAGCCAGGGAGAGACACAGCAGGCCTTCCTTATCTGCTACTTTGAGCGACAAAACCCCTGTTATTCCCTCTTTTTCTTGCGTTTTGCGTTTCTTCCACTTTTCTGACTGAACGCACTTCAAATTCACCTGGCTGCGCCTTAGCTACTACAGCTTCTGATACGAAATAAATCTTCTTACTCCTTGAAACAGTTCATCTCTCTTTTGACACAATACACAGTGCATGGCCAGATAGGAGGAAAAAACCAGCGCGTCGCAAGTATGGCGCGAAGAGAAACCTCGCGCGTGTCCATCGGGCTCATGCTGAGCTATGTTCTCGATTGGATCATCATCATGTAAGTTCCAGCTAATCTCACACTCATTCACACCTACCCCAGCTTCACCGCCCATCCCCCCTCGCACCCTCTCGAGTCACCGCTGACCCCAACCCTCAAGCGGAGCAGCAGCCATCGGCGTCGCCCTCGGCACCATCTCCCCCAACAAACGCCCCATCTCCCTCTCCAACCCCGAGCTCTCCTACCCCGACAACCCCGACACCGTCACCATCGCCGTCGTCATCATCGTCTCCCTCGGCGCCCCCGCAGCCATAATCTTCATCGTCTCTCTCCTCCTCGTCCCCGGTCCCTCCGTCCCCAAATCCGTCCCCAAGGGCTTGATCTGGCGCCGCAAGCTGTGGGAATGGTTCACCGGCTGGCTCGGCCTGGGGATGTCCTGCGCTTCTTCCTGGCTCATCACTTCGGGTCTCAAGAACTTGGTCGGCAAGCCGCGCCCGGATGTTATTGCAAGGTGTATGCCGGATCTTAGCCAGATCGCAAAATACGCCGTTGCCGGCATCCCAGATGTCAAGGGAACGACAGTAACTCTCGTCCACGCGGGGATCTGCACAAATCCCGATCACTCCCTTCTCGACGACGGATGGCGTTCCTGGCCCAGCGGACACTCCTCATTCTCCGCCGCAGGCCTCGTCTACCTCTCCCTCTTCCTCGCCTCCAAGCTCGCCTTGACGCTCCCCTTCCTATCCCCAAAACAACCAGGGCAGTCAGATAGCTCCTACTACTCCGCCTTCCCCTCTTGCCTCCCACCTGCTTCCTCAGGGGGATACGCCTCAAAATACGACCGCGACGACGCTGCCCAGGCTTCGAACTTAGATCACCGCCAAATCGCCGCGCGCAACCAAGCTGCCTCGCCTCCGCTCTATCTGTTGGCTTTGGCATTCATCCCCACGGGAGCAGCGATGTACATCGCCGCCTCCCGCTACTCCGATTTCCGCCACCACGGCTTCGACATCCTCTCCGGCTCCTTCATCGGCACCGTCGCGGCCTTCGCGGCGTTCCGGTACTACCACCTCCCCCTCTCGCGTGGCGCGGGCTGGAGTTGGGGACCCCGAAGCAGCTCGAGGGCGTTCTGGACTGGTGTCGGGACTGGTGGCTACGTTGGCGGAAACGAAGGAAGGGAAGGGGGGGAAGCGGTGATGATGCAGGATTTGGGGGGGGCTGGGGAGAGGGGGGGGGAGGGATATGGACATGGCCTTGATGGCGCAGGGGAGTTTAATAACCCCGCCGGCAGGGGTCGCGATAGAGATACTGTGGGTGCCCCCGTGGCGACTGCAGTCTAGTTTGTCTGTGGTGGTGTAAGTGCGTTTGCTGAGATTTCTTTTGCGTTGTAGGATGAATTCGAACTCCTCCGTCGTGGGGACCAGGAGGGATACAGGGAGGATGCGAGGGATGAGGTGCCTGTGTCTCCTATCCACCAGAGTCCGAGACGGGTGAGGGGGGAGGAAACGGGGTATGAGGCGTATAGGGGGCAGGCGAGTTAGGGATTTTATTCTCATTTTCTGGTTTGGTGGAGGGGAGGGAGGGGACAGGGAAAGGAGGGGAGGAAGGGGTGGGGGGGGGGGGTGTATGTATAGGGACAGGACGTGTTAGACTAATTTAATGCCATCACAACGTCACATCACTTCACATCTTCACATCTTCATCCTCACATCCTTAGCATCACATCACAGTCCAGTACATCACACAGGGGCTTAAAAAGTCTATAGAACAACACTGCATTCTCCCCCCTAACTAAACCGCATACGTACGTAACGAACGAACGCACAAAACGATGTAAGTTTCCCCCCATCCATTCCCTGGGACAAACCCCCAGTGCCGGCACCGGCAGTGTCACTACATCCTCCTTTCAACCTCCGCCGAATTCCACCGCTCTACCACACTGCTGGACGCTCTCAGAAACAAAAAATAAGACGAAGATAAATGATGATGATGGATTAAAGCCACTTTCAACCACCCAACAAAAATTACAAAGAACCATAAAAGACAAGCCACCTTGGAGTGTAATACAAACAATCCCCCTCCCCCCCGTCCCCCCCACGATCCCGCATCCGCAATCCCATAGCTGACCCGAAAAAAAAAAACACCAACAGCAGATCTCGCGCGCGTAAAAGCGCGGACTTGAACTAAACGCAAAGCAAAGCAACTTAAAGCAGAAAAACAAAAGCAAAAAGCGAAGAAACATCGTAAGCCACATTTCAAGTCGTAAACGCCGTTGTGTGTGTGCCAGGTATCATAGAATAGATATGAGAAATGACTTGAAACCCCACCCCGGACCCGGGGCAACTCTGAAAAAGTTCAAGCAAAGTGCGCAGGCAAGTGCACAGGCAAAGCAAAGCAAAGTCTCAAAAAGAAGGCAAAAAGGTCAAGCCAGGACAAATCCAACACGCAGCAGCTCGACTACTGCGTAAGATCCATCCCATACTCATCCTCCTCCTTAAAACTCACACTCCCCGCTCCACTCCCCCCACTATTATGTCCACTCCAATACTGCCCCCCCACACCCACCGCCGTCGCCGCGTCCTCCCCATTCTCTGCTGGCGACACGCCGTTACTGCTACTATCCGCGTCCCTCGCCGCGCCCACCGGGTCTCCTTTAATATCCGTATGTTTCGGGACTCTCAACCCGGTACCTGGGGCGCGGGAGTACGAGAAGGATGAAACACCGTTCTTGTGCATAGCGTCTACAAGCTCGGTTTGCATGCGCCTCTCGTCCTCGGTGGGTTCGAAGGGGTAGGTGCCGCCGAGGTCCGTGATGAGGTTGGCGAGTTCTTCTTGTTGCTGCAACTTGACATGGAGCATCCACATTAGATCCCTCGTCCAGCTCACCGATCCATTAAGAATATCCCCCTTATTCGGCCCCTTATCCTTCTCCTCCACCGGAATCCCCTGCGTAATATTCCCCGCCGTCGCTCTCCTTGCTCCCGGCCCAGCAAGGCCAGACGTAGCTTGTGGTGGGGAGATACTCGTCGAACCCAGCGTCGGTGAGAGAGGCGAGTTATTCTGCAGCGCCTTGCGGACCTTCTCATCCTCGAGTCTGTGCATGGGGACCAAGTGGCTGAGTTCCTGGATGCGCTCATTGATGTTATCGCGGCGACGGCGCTCGACAAGGTTGTGTGACTCGCGCCGCCTGCGTCGCTTCATCTCCTGGGTCTGCATCGCGGGGGCGCTGCCCGATTGCGCGCCGTTGAGCTTGGTGGGCATGGAGCCCGTCTTGAGGATGTCGGCGATTTGGGGGTTGGGGTGCATACCCTGTTGTATGGGGGAGGAGAAGCCGGAGCCGGGGAAGGATTGGAGGCTGCCGACGCTTTGCTCCCATTGTGTTGAGGGGGTCTTGCGGTGGGCGCTCGTACGGATAGGTTGGGAGGGGTAGGAACCCGATTCTTGTCCGTTGAGGTTCATGGCTCCGACACCAATGCCAATACCAGGGGTCTTTGGCGTTAATGGTCCTCTTGAGGCGGACGACTTCCGCTGCATTGGCAGTGACGGCCGTGTCCGTTGCTTCATATAGTTATCTGCGGACCCAGAATGCAGCTCACCTGCCAGAGGGGAATTTGTGAATGAGTTCGGCGTCTGCAGCGAGCTGCCAAATTGTTGCTGGTGTTGCTGCTGCATTTGTCTGATTTGTTGGTGGTTGAAGTTGTGCACGAACGGGCTCTGTATTGGGTCTCCGTCCGGCGTGCTGGAGTAGACGTTGACCATCTGGGGGTGCTGTTCCATCGGCATGGAGCCAGTCTGACCGGGGTACATGGTCTGGATGTTGAAGTCGAATTCCTCGAGGTTGTTGAAATTCTGCTGGTTTTGCGGCATCCCATTGTGGCCTATGTTGCTCTGTTCTTGGAATCCACCCAAGCTCTCAAGTAGGTCATCGTCATCTAATGCTGAGATGCCCTTCGAGTAACTGCCGTTGGGATTTGATGGTTGCGACGAAAAGTTTCCTTGGAAGCCACCGCCAAGGTAACTACCCGCTTGAACTGACATTGGCATTGACAGGTCGTTGGGGTTTATGCTTCCGTTCGTTCCAGGTGTGGAACCGAAGTTGTTGAATTGTTGTTGTGGCATGCTGAACTGCTGATGGGTATTGCCCATGAATCTTTGGTTGTGACCGGCGGCGCCGAAGAGCTGGTCGTCAGGCTCGTCCTTGATGAAGGGGCTGGACGCTCCCGTGCCAGCCATTGTTTTTAAGAGGCCCCGACTGTTCTCCGAAGGTTTGCGCAGCCAATTTGTGGGCCGAAGTTTGTCTTTTCGAAGGTTGCTAGTTGGTGATTGCGGGGGTCGGAGATGTAGTAATTCCTATAGAGCGAGACAAACATTAGTGTCTGGCCAAATCACGGTCTGCGATAACAAAGGAGCCGCTGCTGCCTCTTCGGCAATAGCGGGGGAATCAAAGCATGAGAGATGCCCAGTGAGAAACAAGCCATACTGGTCTATGCCCTCTGAGCATATCGGCGCTCCACGTTCGGCGGCGCGGTAGCCTCTCCATGATGAACGGTACCGGTGCAGTCGCAAACGATGCGAAAAAAGCGAGAGGAGATTGGGATCAAGCTTACCTGAAGGTTGCAATGCTCTCTTGGCTATTAAGGGTTCGTCTCGGTGGTGGTGGTGCATCAATTACCGCTCTTACCGCTTCGAAGTTGAGGCGAAACTGCGCAATCCGGATCCGCAAGGTACTCTTAGTGGGATGACAAGGATCCTGTACTTGATGTACGATCTGTGTCGCAAGCCGTCAATTGCCGTCTGACAAGGGAACAATGGAGCAACGACAGCGTATTGTGAAAGTGCAGGCGTGGCGTGTTTTGCCTGTCATGGATAAAGGGAGAGTTCGAGGTGGTAGGGTCGGGCTCGTAGATGAGCCAGACAAAAAGGCGGTGCTAGCCAAGTCGCTAGATTGCGGAGGAATTCCCACTCACGATATTTATGACAGGTAAAAAACGTGGCCGCCTTAAGACCTGGGACGAGTTCCAATCAAATCGCCGAGCTTCATACAATAATGAAGTAGAAGGGATCGGCGCACTTTCTTGTCTTGGTGTTTTGTTGAAAGCCTGGCCAAGGGAGAGTTGTTGACCGAGGCTGTAACGGTATCGTGAGATGTGCTCACTTTGTACCGTACTGTACACAAGCGGTTTATCCTCGGTGTGTAGTAGCCACTGTAAGGCAGGCCAGGTATATTGGTTGGCGGATTGAGAACCAGGGAATGCCAGTCGATATTGAGCTTGTAGTAGTGTAGAATATGGGGTAATTAACACTTTGTAGTTTTCGGGAAAGGCGGGAGTGCTGGTTGGCGACCCGGAGAAGACAAGGGAAGGTGTGTAGGCTCTTTTGCTACTATATCGCCAAAGTGAACAGCTTACTGTACGAGTCTGGCGCCAGCGTTAAGTGTGGCTCAAGAGACGGAGCGAGGGCGCGAAAAGGGGTGGTGGTTGTTGTCAATATAATATCGGTGAGTTGTTTAAGTGGAGCGAATCAGCGGAGTTGTGTTGTGTTTCGCTGTAATGGCGGGGAGTGGTCTTGAATTTTGTGCTATCTGTGCATTCGTGTGCATTCAAGAGTATCAGAAGTGTGGAGTAAATGTAAATGTACTCGTAAATTGTATGTACTCGAGTACAGTTGAAGGCAAGCGCGTCCGAGCTGAGGAGACGGGCCGGAAATCTCACGATCGTATGGTTGCGGGTGAGATAGGTGGGATGTGGGTGGGATAGTTGTCGCTAATAGCTATCCTTCTAACTGTCTTGAGAGGAAAAGAAGCCCGAAGTGTATATGGTGTATATAGCACAACGTGGACAAGGATGAGATGTATCTGTAGTACCAGTACCAGAATCCACTTAAACCCTCGTGGCTTTTTGACGCGGAGATGGATGCGACGGGTATGATGGTGTATGGGGTATGATCGGTATGGGGTGAGTCTCCAATATCGAATTTCGCCACAGTATAGTTTATTGCAAAGCTGGAGGCTAACTCTCCGTCCGTCGGCTAGATAATATACCGAGGCTGATATGATAGGTTCAACGAGCGTCGACAAGCTGGGAAATGCTTGCTTCGAAGGTCGTTATAATATAACTTAGAGCACAGTAGCTCCGTCTTGGGTTCGTCCTTGCTTTCGAATAATCTTAGCTCCAGCGGTTAAGTGGTAAGTTAAGTGGTAAAGTTGGCGGGACTGGAAGGTGAAAAGTGCCGCAGCCGGATGATTGTGAGAAGAGAAGGTTGCTATGAGGAGTTGTACGGGTCGGCGGCGCGCTGACAGATCCAGGTGCAGGATCGAGTCTCTCTCATGCGAAAAGAACGTGGGTAGAGTCGAAGAAGGGCCGAAGAGTGTTGTGGTAGTGTTTGCGACTTGACTTTTTGAGCTGGAGTTCGCATCGACAGGCGGTTGGTGCTCGGTCGGATATTGCTGGAGAAGTCGTACAGCAACGTTCTGTATGACTGGTAATCACAGCCTCTCTTGGAACAAAAAAGGCACACCGCTGCAGCCTGCGCTTGTTGTAGTTTGGTGGGTTGCTGGTTGTATTGGGAGATGCCGTTTTCCGCTGCAGTACTCGATGAGAGTTGCTTGTAACGGTGAGAACTTGTTTGTGCGGTGAGTGTGGTGAGTGTGGTGTATGGAGTTTATGTCCGAGCAGGTGAAGATGTTGTGTGAAGATGGATGTTGGCTTGACAAAAGTGAATCAACGCCGACAGTGACTTGTGTGAGGCTACAACCAGGTTTGTTGACTGGGAGAGTATTAAAATAGTACCAGGCACGCCTCAGAGTTGGAGTGAGCCGCGAGGTATAGTACACTCAGAACAGTCAGAGCAGTCGGTAACCACCAAGGCACCGATGATAAAGTTGGTAAAAAAGGGCCGAGAATATCGTTTGCAGTTCAGCACAGTTGTCGGGGTGATGGTAGGGAACTTCGAAAAACGTTTAAATTCTGGGACACAGTGCTTCTATTTCTATCTTTACGAGACATGGCTTTTTCCAAACGGGGTGGAGAAGGAAGGGAGGGGCGGTGCTATGAGAACGATGAGCGATACCGATGGCCCTCCATACCTCTCATCAGACACCCCTCTCTCTCCTGACTGGTCCTCTTGACCTCTTGACCCCCCAAAAGCTCTACACTTTTCTCACCTATTCTTGATGGAGGGGGCGGCGTCCAGCCCACGTTTCCTGACTTGCCGGCGGGAGATGGGTGGGAGATGGTGGGAGATGGTGGGAGATGGTAGGAGATGTGTATCATCCATGGCAAAATAGCATGGGAGAGTGACTTGCACGCTGAGGAGGTCTCACAATTAGCTTCGATCTCGGCGTCGGTGTGTCTCAGTGTGGCAGGCACACCCTCCCTCCCTCCCACGCCTCCCTCCCTCTCCCATTCCTATTTCCTATTCCCAGCCTTCGAAGGGGCGGGAGAGAATGAGAGAAATATTGTCTCTGATTTGCCTTCAAAGCCAACGTTGCTTGCTATTAACCCACCTGGTAGGTTTATGTGGAGAGAAGCGGATCCGCAGATCGATGCACGCCCAACCCCGTATTTCCTAATTTTCCCATGCGTATGTATGTACTGTCGTCATCTCAGTATCAGATCAGGCATCCCACTTGTATCCTATTCTATTTCCAGGTACACTCATAGAATACACCGTAGATGACAAGAGAATAGTACAGTATAGTATCTCATGGAAACCATCGATGGAAGCCCAGAGCATTACGAGGCTAATGAGGCTATGTTTTCTCTAGTCCGGCCTCGTGTACTATGATATTGTAAGCCACAGACGGGCGGTCCATGGCTCCGTTGCCGTTTACTTGATAACTGCCTTGCCGTGTGTGTGTGTGTGTGTGTGTCTGTATGTGTGTGTGTGCTTGCCTTGTGCCCGCTGCCTTCCTTCCTTCCTTCCCTTCCCCAAAGGTCCGCGCCGACTCCCTCTCTCCCTCTTCCCTTCTTGCCTTGCCTACTTGTGGGTGTGGCGCTCATAATAATCCCGTCGCTCTGATTGGTTACAGCCACCAGTTGTGGCTACTATGGGCTCTAGTCAGTCACCACCTCCTCCTACGTAGAAGCTCCTCCGTCATCCATCCACGTCAACGTATACGAGCACCCATCAACCACCACCTCCACCTCCACCACACCCCTTCAACCAACAAAAAAAATGGTTTTTTGAGACTTCAAAAGTATATACATCCCACCTTTTTTTTTGTCTCAACCCACGCGCACTCTACATACACTTTCGCACACACCCGACGTCAATTCATAGTACTCTTACCGTAGTGCCTCCCCCCCATCGACACTACTGCGCGCTTTGGTCTGCTGCCGGACTCTAGCCGATCTCCGTTCCCGCCAACCGACCAATAGCAGAGCTCGACACTCTCCAGCCTCCACCACCATCTCGACCTTGCGAAGACAGCTCCAACAGCCTCCCCCATCACCACTTCCCCATAAACACGATCACGCGCCCAACCAATAGTCCTCACAGACCTGACATATCCCAGCATCCTCCTTCGAATCCCGGTCTCCGCCAACGGGTCATTGGACACACTCCCAGACCTCAGCATCCACCACGGCGCATATCGAAAAACCCCCAAATCCCGTACCTACCTCAATAGACTCGACACGATCGAACGAACCTGCGTCAAACTCCCTCCCTGGCTGCACGACATCCCCACACACATCGTCTCTCCTCGGTGCGACTCCCAACGGCATTGATCCCAAGAGGTTATCTGAGTCAACTACCGGCATATACTCCTGCATGAGATCGGTCAACCCGAATCCTGAAGATCCTCCTTGCGTGGCGTAGCACTCAGACACACATATCCCCCATCATACCCATACACATATACCAACCATGGCGTCGTCATCGTTCCGCGATTCCATGAACTCCCTAGGCTGGTCCCGCCGCGAGGAAGCACCCATAGACACCTCGCAGAAGAGCGGCCTGCTATCGTCCATCAAGTCGCTCAACCCGTTCGGCGGGGATGGATACGTCCAGCTCCCAACCACCGAGGGGCCCGGCGCACCATTACCTGCACCCAATAGGAGGGAGGAAGAAGAAGGCTTCTTTGCACGTGAGTGAAGCCCCCCTCTCTCGTATTTCCAGCACCTCCACCACCAGCAGTTGGCGACGGACGGGAAGGAACCTCGATCTACCCCTCCGTCCCAATCGACTGGTGCCGTCTTTGAGCGGGTCCCCGGATCTATCAAACTCTGCTGCATCATCTACTCTACAGTCTAGAAATCACTATAGCATGGGTCCGCGATCGTGTCTAACGTTACCTCAGTGAGCAGATGGGACCGCATCCTAATCTTCAGCGGGTGCAACGTCGGCGCCCTCGCCTGCTTCGTCATCTGTTTCGCCCTCTTCCCCGTCATGGCGTTGAAGCCGCGCAAATTCGCCATTCTGTGAGTTGTCTCAAAAATTCTTATTTTCCATTTCAGCTTCCCCTGTCATCCTACACTGGCACGTTATGGGGCGCTTCTGAGACAACATGCGCACGCCCCCAACCACGATCGCGCCAACGACCTGCTAGCCGCCCATTTTCACATGCTAGCCTCCCCTCCCCCACCACCCATCATGGGCGTGGTTTGTGTGGCGCATTCCTCCGCGACTCACTCAGCCAGTCAGAGTGGATGAAGCGATTTACCACAGCTTTTGATGAATCCCCTACAGTTCATGCACAGAAGACACAGAAAGGCTAACCATCGAGCCCCGGTTTATAGATGGTCACTCGGGTCCGTCCTCTTCCTAGCGTCGTGGGCCGTCATGATGGGCCCGCTGACTTATGGGAAACACCTTGTGTCTGCGCAGCGGCTGCCGTTCACCGCGGCGTATTTCGGGAGTATTGGGCTTACGCTGTATTTTTCGCTCGGGGTAAGTTCAGGTTTATGTCTATCGTCATTGCTTTTCGTGTCTGCTGTTCTCGAGAGAGTGGGTGGCGAAAAGATTTGGAAGGGATATCAGCTGACCGTCTTGTTTTTACAATATAGCTTCGAAGCACACTCTTAACGCTCTTCTCAGCTATCATTCAGCTGGCTTGTTTGCTGTGGTATCTTATTAGTTATTTCCCCATGGGTTCGAGTGGACTGCGTCTTGCTACTACGTTTGGGGCTCGCAGAGCTGCGGCGTGGGTGTCTGGCTGAGCTGGGGGATGAGAGTGAAGAGTGATATAATACAGTCGAGATGAGAAGGGGGATGAGAAAGAGAATGGGGAATGGAAATGATAATTTTTTTTGCCGCGACGGGTTAGCGAAGCATGTCTGTATGTATTGAGCGATGATTGGGGGGGAAGAGAGGGCTTGTACATGTATGATACCCTATTACAACCAGGGATTTCTGTGTATATAGAGCATCTTTTTTATATATAATGAGAAGAGAGAGATGTTTACTTGATGATAGTGAACCCCCCATACCTCAAACAAAACTTCGACAGAGCGTTTCAGACTGAAGACGAGAAGAGAGGCCTGGCCAGCTTTTTACCCCGCTGATAAGATGAGATGAGATGTGGCGGGTTGGCTAAACTCTAAACCGGACCGGGAAGACCACAGAGTCGACCCTAGGAGATGGTACTATGCGTGCTGACCGGCCGGCAGTAACTTATGGGAAGAAGAAGGAAGGAATGGTTCATGGAGCTCCGCGGGTGTACTTTTTGTGTGTGTTTATCCTCGAAACAGCTACGCATACCAGCCTATACTATAATCTTGGAGCCACAGACAGACAGCCACACGTCAGCGAGTGATTCCAGGCCCTCGTTCGAGGCGCGGGGAAGGCCTGCATGGGATGGTTCACACCCCATCGTAGATGCGTAGTTCTGCGTCAGGGACGGAGGAATAGAACCGGTCTTTACCTCTCCCGTTTTACAACCATGGGGGAGAGGGGGGATGGTAAGCCAGAGCGGGAGGGGAGAGTGCCTGTTTGTATGGTGGTGTTGCACAGACAACACGTACGTACATATATACAGCTGTAGTAGAGGAGGGATAGTAGGCGTGAATACGATATGGATACCAGGCAGGAATAATATGTAGAAATACCATAAGAATACCGTCAGATGAGTAAGTAAGCTCAGAGACGTCGCACCCGCATCCGTTCGCCTTGTCGGGCGGCCGTGCTGAAGAATGGAACGTTAGGCGGTTGGTGTTTCCCATTGGGGCCGAAGAAAAACAGAAGATGCCAACCAACCGGCCAGTCAGTGAGTGAGACAGTGAGACAGTCGGCTTTCTTACTATCCCCGTCGCTGCTGGAGAAAGGGAAGCCGAGTGGTCGGGTTGCTTACTCCTACTCCCACTTCTACCTATACCGTACAATATAGTATGGTATGTACATAACATATAAAGCCGGGTTTGGGTTTGTCCATCATCTAGACCTTGCTTACTGTAATTTATGTAGGATCGAGTTGCGGGGGAGTACAGATATCCATGTTCCTGTTTATGCAAGTGTAAAGTATAAACCCATGGCTATTCTTACTCTTCGTACTGTTCCTACTCTTCGTATTTATACCTATTCGTACGTATATACATTCGTATCCTTCCATCGTATGTTATATGTTTAGAATCCAAGAAAATAGGGTTCCTTGACCCGTACTAGTCATCCGGCATTCTAGTCGCCCGTCACGCCGAATCTAACTAAGTTCCTCGGCGAGGGACACAAGGACACAGAGACGGACGATGTGCCGTTCGGTCGTTTGAGTAGTATTTCCCTAGGAGAGGGGACACGGAGATGTGCCGTTAATCCCTTAGCGGCGGAAGGAAAGAATATCCTTAATCTGCGGCCGGCATCGTCGCTTTGGTTTGCCGCGGCCGTTTAGGGGAGGAGGGGGGGGTTAGGGATGGCCGGGGGGGAGGGGAGGGATTATGAGCTGAGTGAGGGATTACTTGTGGTGGTGTGTTGGCTGTACTGTACTGTACTGGTATACTTCCGTTACTACAGTACTCGGTTGAACTGGGGTGCACAGACTGCCGCTGGAGCGCCGGCCGTGGATCTCATCTCACTTCACTCACAGGCCACATCGGTCGTTTGACTTTTGGTGCTATGACGAGTGTGTAGGGTGTGTAGTGTAGGGTGCATACGGGAGGGGAGGGGAGTGTACTATGTATGCTGTGCTGTACGGAGCTGGATGGAGTACTGTATGCCAAACGCGGATGGTTTTATTTTCTACGCGCCTGTTATTTTTATTATCTCTCCCACCCACCAGGCCAGAATAAAATAAGAAAGAGATCAGTACTAGAAAAATTAAGAAATAATTCCCGTGAAATAAAAAAATCCCTTTTATTTTCTTTACCAATTGCCAACCCGTTATTCCCATCCAGTAGAGTAAAGTTCGGAGCCTTGGCCTTTTGACTGGGTTGGTTTATATGGAGTTTTTCCTGACCTAGCCGAGTTACGGGAGGTGGTTATGTGGGCGTTATGTGGGAAGGAAAGAAAGGCAGCCCAGCGAAATTTGTTTAGCACGGCCGAGCTAATTTTTGTGAACCACATTATTCAGATCAACAACCCAAAAAAGTACACAACTTTAGCCCTACCAACCTCTAAACCTTCCCTCCACCTTCCCTCCAAAAAGTCACCTTTTTTTCTAAACTTCTCTACCTCTCTCTTCTCCCTCTCCAAAAACAACTGGGTTTAAAACAGGGAGTTTGTTTGGGTCGACATTCTTTGACAGCTGCGACAAGAAAAGAAAGAGGTTCCTTCGCCAGCGATCGACACACCTCTCGACTTTTTGTGTTCCGTCCCCCGGGTCTCCGCTTGTGAAGCAGAGCACACAGCAAGCAAGTCCATACGTGCCGAACCTCCAACCTCACAACCTTGGAAACTTTCCCCCATTCCATTCGATCCCCCAAACAACAACGAATCTGCCACCAGGTTCAACCGCTTCATAATTCACCCTCTGGCTGCAAGGTGAACATTCACGAGGTTCGCTTCCCTTGTACCCCACAGCCCCAAACGGCCGTCTTCTTTTTCGCGCCACTCGTGATCCGTCCATCCATCCCTCCAACAAACTATTTGGACCACAACCTCATTCATCCAGCCCAACAACAATTGATGCTAACTACCTTGACCTTACAGAGTCCATCTTTACCAATCGATTCCCACTTGCCGTTTCGCCCTCGCGAGCAGGAGTTCCAGCGCTGGGGCCCATTGCATCTCGCACCCGCACTTTTTATCGCTCGCGCTCTGGTTTCGCGGCGGGATTTCAGATCGTGACAACCTAACCACAAGAGTCTACAAACGACCACCGCATTCTACACCGATACAACTCGACTCTGGTCGTTTCTCCAAGAGGTCTCACTCAGGTTACACCTGTTCTTCTGGGCACTTCCGATCACCCAATCTCTCTCTCTACAATTGTGGCTTGAACTCTGACCAGAACAAAGTTGCAAGCATAACTTTTTTTTTCAGTGAATTCGACAACACGAATCCTGAGAGGCAATCGTACGTGCCGTGCGGGGAGGTCTAGCAACACCTCTCCGCTCATCCACCTTTGGAGGTGCTGAACTTCTTCCAGCTGTAATAGCGGAAGACTCCGATACCCAAGCATTTTCGCCATCGGAAATAGCTTCAACCCAAAAGTCGTTTTTTTTCTTCGACCACCCACCACACACACACATACCTACACAATGACTACCACAGCAACAACAAGAGAGTCGGCCGCGGCCTTCTCATACGCGCAGGCTGCCAAGGGCCGCGCTGCGGCGAACGCCTCGCTGCTCTCAAGTCAGAATACGTCGGGCACGACCACACCATCGAAAGATATGAGCCTGTCCGTTGAATCCACGCTGGACTTCAGCAATACCGCAGCCACGTCTGATGCTGATCGGAGCACCAACGGTGACGCCGAAGTCAAGGTTCCCGGAACCCTGGCCAGCTCGACCACTGCGTCGTTCCAGAATTCGGTCCCCACATCGCCGAGCTACGGCACCGCTTCGACATCAACACTTCCCCGTGAGGAGGAGGCTGCTGCTGCACCGAAGCTGTCGGACTCGCCATGGGACCGACCAGCCGCGTCCGAGACCGTCAGCGAGAAGCCAGATGGTGATCGACGAAAGACGAGGAAAGGAAAGAAGGACAAGAACGCCGACAAGGAGGCTGAGAAGGAGAAGGAAGAGCCAAAGCCAGTGGAGGTTCTGGTTGCAGCACCACCGCCTGCCGTAAATTTCTGGCAGCAGCGAATGGCCACGAAGCCAGCGACCGAGGAGCCCACAGCGGCTGAGGCGTCGGCTGAGGCGAAGCCCGCCGAGAAGAGGAAACCCAAGGCCGATGAGGGCGAGAAGTCCGCTGGCCCAAGCCAGAACGGATCAGCACGAGAGACCAAGGGTCAGAAGAAGAACGCCGATTCGTCCAGGGGGAAGGAGGATTACAACAAGCGATCTGCCCCGCGAGGAAGCCGAGTGGGCGACAAGGACGAGAAGGCTGCTGCGAACCAGCTGCCGCCGCCCGTTGGAGACGCCGTTTCATGGCCTACCCCCGAGACTGCCCTGGAGGAGGAGAAGCGCAAGGCGCAGGAGAAGATCGATAAGGATGAGAAGGACGCAGAGTCCAGCGCGAGTAAGCAGCCGAGGCAGAAGGAGAAGTGGGTTAGCGTGCCGTATACACCATCCGTCACCTTCAACACCCCGCTGCCAGCTCGTGGAGCTAGAGGCCGTCAAGGACGTCCTGCTGGTCGTGATGGCGGTGGCCGTGGTGGTCAGTCATCATCGAATGATGGGCCTGGTGGAGACAAGACTGTTTCTTCCGAGAATACCGGCTCCGATAACCGCGAGCGTGGCAGAGACAGCAATGGCAGTGGTCGTGCTACGTCTCTCCCACCTAACGCCTCCAAGAGGTCTGCAGGCGATTCGTATCGTGATGCGCGCAAGCCATCAACTGCTGAGAAGAAGACCGAGTCCGCGGCAGCAAAGGCTGATGCCGCAGCATCTTCCAATGGTCGTCGATCATCCATCGCGACACAGACAGAGTCTACCAATGGCCCAAGCGATGGCGCGAGGTCTCAGAAGAATGAGCAGCCAAACGGCACCTCTGATTCGCATGCTCACCCGCACTCTGCCGGCTATGACATGCGTAGCGAGTTCAATGCCCGCGCCGGCGACTTCCAGAAGGACGCCAACGGACACCAAGGGCGTGAGCGCGGCGAGGGTCGCTCCGAGCGCGGCCGTGGCGGATACCGTGGCCGCGGCAACCACGGCAACTTCCCCAACGGACAGCAACATCCTCAGCAGGCCTACAGCAACGGCCAGGCCCAGCAGCCGATCAACGGCTACCCAATGAGGCAAAATGGGCCATACAGCCCTACGCCCCCATCCCAGCCATTCCCGGGTGGCTTCCCGCAGCCGGCGCAGCGTGGACGCAGTGGCGCTCCGCCGCGATCGCAGTCTAACCCGAATTCGGGACCGATGTATCCGAGGTATCCGGGGAACCCGAATGGGCCTCCGATGATGTCGCCGATTGCTACGAATGGTGCTATGTTTGATTACCCGGGCATGCAGAGCATGAGCGCTGTGTCGTATAACCCATATGTGGAGCCTTACTCTGTGATGGGTATGGTTACGATGCAGCTGGAGTACTACTTCTCCATCGACAACCTGTGCAAGGATGTTTTCCTGAGGAAGCACATGGATTCGCAGGGCTTTGTTTTCCTGTCCTTCATCGCAGGGTTCAAGAGAATCCAGTCCCTCACCCAAGACTTTGAGCTCCTCCGCTACGCGTGCCAGGAATCTGATGTCATCGAGATTGTCGTCGGAGACGACGGCGTCGATAGGCTCAGGAGAAACGACGGCTGGGAGAAGTGGGTCCTTCCCACCGAGGAGAGAGATGAGGCCGCGAGGAACAAGGGCCCGGAGAGGTTCTACCTCCAATCGCATCCTCGCGGGCAGCAGATGCCTCCGCGGATGATGCCCCAGGGCCCAGGAGGACCCCCACCACCATTCTCCCCGAACGGTGTCCAGAGCTTCACTCCCTACGCTGCAGGGTCGCCGAATCTGAACGGCGAGAACGGATTCGTTCCTCCTCCCATGCATGAGTCCCCGCTCTCGGCTGCGGTGCCAGAGTTTGCGCCTGCGCCGACGTTCAATGCGGCGGACTACGTTGATGTGCCTACTACCTTCTCCGATGAGGAGATTAGCAGCCTTACTGTTGTGTATAGCCAGAAGGCGTCTGGAGAGGCTCCGCAGAGGGTTCCGTATAATGCGAACTCGAGGACTTTCTCGAACGGTTCGATTGATGCGCGCCTCATCACTGAGGAGCTCCAGGAGGCTGAGAAGCGCCAGGGTCGCCCTTTGACAAATGGCAGCAGTGAGAGTTCGGAGATGTAAGTTATGCCTGTGTCTACCACAGCTACGTACCAGTGTTCTAATCATCACCACAGCTCTCCTGAACGCCTAAGGAACTCCCTAAGCCCCAACTCCACCATGTCCCCCACGCGCCTCGTCTTCGGCAACGCCCCCCCCGTCATGTGGCTCAAAAGCAACCAAGACCCCTCCCCCCCCTCCGAATCCAAGACCAGCGAGCCCTACACCTCGATCCGCACGCGCGCCCTCTCCAACCGCGCCTCCTCCCCCCCCTCCGACGTCGACAACGACATGAAAGTGCTCTACCAATTCTGGGCACACTTCCTGATCCGCAACTTCAACCCGCAGATGTACGAGGAGTTTCGGCGGTGCGCGTACGAGGACGCCAGCCGACAGGCGATGTTCGGGATGAATCACCTCGTCACGTTCTATGATGAGGTGCTGAATAGCAAGAAGAGGACTATTCCGGAGGTGTTTGCGAGGCATTATGTTGAGCTTGTGGGCGGGGAGGATAGGGCGAAGGATAGGCCTGCTTTTGCAAAGTTGAGGGCGGCGTGGAGGAATGGGGCGCTGGATATGAAGAGTCGGAAGAAGGTGGATGGGTTTGTGGATGCGGGGTTGAGGGAGGAGTTGGAGAGGTAGGCTGTGCCGCTGTCGACTCGTTCTCTTTCGCGCGCTCTCTGTTTCTGCAACCTTTTCGATATCTTGGCCTACTACCTCTTACGAATGATTAAGATAACATACCTCTTCGTTCTCGACATGTCCGTTTACACCACAAACTACGCACCGCATCACCAAGCGACCCGCTGGACTTTTTACCATCGATATACCTACTTTAATGAGCCTTCTCTCTCTCTCTCTCGCATAAAAACTTCATTTGAACTACTACACACTTTTTCGGAGCGGAAAAGTCGCACACACGAACACACTCTTCTCTTTTTTCTTATTCTACAAAAATCTCGGAATAACCAATTGTTCAAGTAATAAAACCACCCACTGTCTGGATTTGGTTTTCCCTCTGGCCGACAAAAAGCTACATCGGTTTATGGGTGGGAAAATCGGGATATCGGAATTTGCTTTTTTGCCTTTTTTATTTTTTGTGTACACCAACCAACTGCCTCGACACACAGCTATGCAGGAAAAAACGCGCACGTCGCACGCGCATGAAATTCAAACCGGCTTACTTAACGGCCCCCTCGGTAGCTTCTTCTATGGAAAAATCGTACTCTTTTTTACATCTACGACATCTGAAACCTCTTTTTTTGTCTTTGCAAACACAAAACTCACCCACCTTCCCGACACAACTTTGCTGGCGTTGAAACAAGGGGAAAAGGGGGTTATATACCGCGTGCGCGCTCTGTTAAAAAACTTTATTCTCGATTTGGACATCCTTTTGTTGCGAATGGGATGGATTGTGTGTGTGACTTTTTTTGATTTTTTTGATTTGTGTTTGCCGGTCGTGCTTTTTTTGTGTGAAGATATCTGGCCTGCTCTACATCAAGGCGTGGGGCTTTTCTCGCGACTGGCTCAGGCGCCTGTCACTGGTTGTTGAGGTTGTGGAAACGCAGACGACTATCAAAAGGCACACTTTTCGCACTTTGCCCTTGAACCTGGAGAAAGATCCGGGATTCCAAACAACTCCACCTCGACCAGCCAGCCAGCCGCCGCCTCTCGCGTATCACCGACTGCACAACGGCCGTCCGCACTTTTCTTCACTTTACGTTCAATGGGGGTTTTTCTTCTACTACGCATAGACAAGGGGGTGGGAAGCGCTGGGAATTTTCGCAGGTTTACTTTGCCGGGGTTGCCGGGGTTGCCGGGGTTGCCGGGAGGTCCGGGTCGGGGTGGGTGGGGGAATGGGGACTGAAATCGGGCAGGGGGGGAGGGGGGGGGAGGGCAGAACGGAAAGGGAAGGGAAAGGAAATGGGGAAGGGGGGAAGGGGCGGAAATGATATGATCAACTTCGTTTGGGACCTTTGTTGTTACTGTAATTATAGAAAATTAACTGAAAATTGGGCTGGGGATAGGATGGGTTGGGGGGAGGGGGGTGGAGAGAATGTTAAGAATTTTTTGATATTTGATATTGTGCTGGATGTGCTTTTTTGATGACTGTGACTGACTGACTGGGTTATAATATAAATAAGGTGAATAAAGTTGATGGGTATGGTTCTGGGTGCTGATCGAGATCTTGCCTACATCCTCGTTCAGAAGTCACCTAACACATCATATCCACAAAGCTCAAATATACGAAATCCATTTCTCGTTAAAAGTATATAATCATCAGGCATTAAACCCCCCCTCCGATCCCATCCCATCCCAACCCAACCTATCCCTTTCCACACACATAAACAACTCTGGAGTTGAGTCCATTTTATCCCTGCATCCTTGCAAAAAAAGATCTGAGATCTGAAATATAAAAAAACCTCATACGCAAAAATAAATAAACAAAGTCAAATAAAGAAAACTATAACGTATTTAATAGTAGGAAAACCCCCCGAACCCAATCCCATCCACCATCATCACATCCAACCATCGTTCGTTCGTTTCGTGGGTATCCGCCGTGCTCGTAAGTTCGTAATCTCTTCAAAATCCGCAGTCGTAGCGCGCACCGTACTCGTAAAAATCGACATCCATCCCAGCCGCACAAGCTTGCGTCGGGCTGCAGGTCACTTGCACAGGTGGGTTGGTGAATCGCGAGGAGGAAAGAAGTGGTGGGCGCGCAAGAGGCACAGAGGTATAAACATCGGGTTGGCTCTGGGGGCTCAAGTGCGTCGAGCTAATCACAGGGGGTTGGAAAATCAGTTTGTATTCTCGCGATAAGGTAAGAACGAACGAACTCCATACACGAGATGAAGAAATGCATGCATGGTGACGCCGTTTGGTTAAAATGAAAAAAGATGAATAAGATGAATAAGATGAATAAGATGAATAAGATGAGCAGGCAAGGAGGTTGCAGGCAGAGGCGGGTGGTGGAGGCGGTGGCGCGGAGAAATGTAATGTTTGCTGTGTGCGAGGGTATCATTGCTTGGAGTCCCTGACTCCGTCTGAAGTGTAGAAATGCGTGTATTGTATAAAGTTTCATAACGTCGTAACGGTCGTCTCAAAAAAAAATAAGTCTTCATCTCCTGCGAGAGTCCCTCGAATCGCGAGAATCATACCCCGGAGGCCGAGGCAAGTCCTGAGCATACGGCGCACAGGGGTCATCATCAATATAGAGTCTCTGACGACTATTCCTAGCATCCGGCGGAGAAAGATCCGATGACGACTGGTAGGGAGCATCCGCGATATGGCGATTGGGAGAGACGCGTCTGCTGCGCCCTTGGTTGGAGCGGGTGGCAGCGCGATCGCAGCGTTTTTGGTGGCGCTCTACGCGTTCGATTTGGGCTTTGCGGTATTCTTCTCTCATCTCGCTCATTTCTTTCCATTCTAGTCGCCAAAGTTAGGATGTGCTGGAGAAGAAGAATAGTCGGCGCAGAATATACTTACCAGAGATAGCACCCTTGATACCAAGGCCAGCAATGCCAACCGAAGCCGCCGTCCGCAACCTCGCCTTCGCCTTCTCCTTCCTCGCCTCTTCCGGAGTCATATCCCCCTCCGCCACGGCCTTATGCCCCGCCTTCCGCTTCTCGACGCTCTGATATATATTATGGGCGGCATGAATGGTCGCCACGGTCGCGAGACCAGCAGTAAGAAATTGCTTACCTTTCATCTTCTTGATCCTCTTGTTATCATCTGTAGAGGAGCCAAGACTGTCAGAATCGCTAATCGCTTGTTTGCCTTCGGCTACTCGCCTGTTTCTGCCGTCAGAACCCCGGTTGCTCCGTCGGTCATCGTAGTCCCTGTCCCGGTGCCGGTCGTCGCGGCGGTTGCGGTCGTAGTCGTCGTCTGAGGAATCCAGGTCCCGGTCCCTGTCCCTGTCGTCGCGGTGGCGGCGAGAGGACGACTTTTGGCTACGCACGTCGCTGCGGGAGTCGTCCATGTCGCGGTCTCTGTCTCTCCTGCTGCTGCCGTGGCGGTCGTCTGCGGCGTCGTTCAGACCGAGTGCTGCTAGGCCCTTTCGCGCGTAGTCGGTGACGCTCTTGCTGCGCTTGGGGCGTCTGGATTCTTGGCTGTCTTCTGAGCCGGATCTTCTTCGGCGGTCGTCACGGGAGCGGGATGTCGAGCGGTCGTGGTGCTTCTTCGCAGCGAAGGCTCCTAGACCTGCAGTAGCAAGGGCAGCGAGTGGCATAGCCGATCTGGAACGAGAGCGGCGACGGCCACTTCCACCATGGGAGGATTTGCCATCGTCGCTTCGAGCTCCGTTGATCAGTCTGTTACCTGCCAAACCGCCGACAACAGCTTCCAAGAGATGGCGTTTGCTGTTGTGCTCTGGGTTGTCGCCAGCAGCGGCTGCGCCAACACCACCAGCTCCGATGGCAGCCGTCAAGATGCGCTTGCCCTTAGCCCCGGCCCATCCTCCCGGCTCATTACGAACGCGGAAGGCCTCAGCTGCACCAGCGAGTAAAGCGGCCTTTGCAGCCTGCTGGAATTTAGCAACACCCTCAGGTGACTTGCCTCGGCCTCGCTCGCCATCTCCTCCCTTGGTTCGACGGCTGCCGCGGCTCGATTCGCTGCTGTGACGTCTGCGGCGATCATCGCGATCATCGCGGTCACGGCGGTCACCACGGTCGCTGCGGTCGTCGTCATGGCCACCCATCGCTTTGGCAGCTGCGCCCAAGCCGGCAAGACCCATGGCGCCTTCGACGATGGACTTTCTGCGGCTCTTCTTGGGCTTCTCTTCCTTCTCCTCCTCCGAGTAGTACTCGATTGCGCGTCCATCCCTGTCATAGGCGATAGCGTGTTTCTCCTTGACCTCCTTCTCCTTCTTGTCGCCAAACTTCTTCGTATAGATATCAGCGCCCTCAAAGCCAGCGAATGCGCCAGCCGCGCCAACTGCAGCAGTAGCCAGTATGTTTCGTTCCTTGCGCTCGCCTCCTTGCGCCTTGGATTGGCGATAGTCCCATAACTCCTTGCCGCCAACAGCCAAAGCGGCGCCGCCGACAGCTGCCATGATCTTCTGGTTGCGCGACAGCGAGCGGCGTCTCCTTACACCCTTCTTCTCCTTCTCACCGCCCGTCGAACGGCGATCGTCGTCTCGCTCAGAGCGTCTGGTGTCCCCGAGGTACTGGCCGTACTGGGGGTGTCGGTCGACCGAGCGGGATCGCGCAGGAGGGCCATAGCGATCATCCGTGCCGGGCGGCGGGAAGGCTCTTGGGACTTCTTCGATGGATAGGTCGCTGTCTTCTCGTCCGCGAAGTGTCAAGTCTTGTCGCGATGAGACATATGGTGGGTCGACAATAGCCGGGCCTCTGACGTACGTATCCGTGGATTCGGCGTAACGAGGGTCGTCCCGTTCGTCCCGGTGGTGGTGGTGCCGGTGGGATCGGTGCCGCCGTGGAGCTTCGGTCTCGTAGGAGTCGTAGGTTGACATCTTGTCGACGGGTATCTTAAATCAGAACACCGTCTGCGTCAACACCTGGAGATGAAGTTTGCGACGAGCTTTGGGGTAGCAACCAGGCTTTGAACCCTGTGCGATGAGTAGATTGTAGAGCTCACTATAGATCCAAGGCTATATTGCACCACGGAATATGTTGAAGCCAAGAGCGATAGTGAGTGTAAGCAAGAAGCTAAGATAGCAATGAAGTTGAAGTATAAGGTGGCGATGATGATGATGATGATAGAAAGTTGCTACTGTGTGGGAAGGGTTTCAGGTTATCCTGTAGGAGGCCGGCGGGGGTGTTGGTTGGAGGGGTAAGTCGGCACCCAGTGAGTTAGCTTGGCAGAGAGATGGGCGAGTGAGCGAATAATAAAGTGGAGGGGTTGGAGCGAGGGGCATTAATTATACGCTTCCTTCCACTACTTATGCAGTAGTAAGAGCGTATAGAAAGCGCCATATAATTGTTACTCGTTGACTCGTTGATATATCATGGGATTCATGCACGTAACGTCCAGTGGCGGAGCTCCAAGGGCCCTCTTGCGCCTATTAGGCCTGTTTACCCCTACATTTATTATCGACGCCCTTCATGAAAACACCCTTCTGCGCACTAAATGTGGCACTGCTAGAGGTACCCGCCACTACTTTACTTACTTTTACTGATGGTTTGTTGACAGACAGCGACGGCGCAAGGTACGAAAAGTGCTTATAGCATACGTCCATGGCTCTGTCATGCGAACTAGTATACCAAAGGATGGAGTTCTAGAAGTCAGGCAGGCATCAAATATCATCCTTCCCAGACATTATACATCGCAGAAGTCTCGTCTGACAGAGTCTAGGCGCTGGAAAAATAAATACCTCGTGAAAGGATTTGTACCAGACGACGAGGCTGTCTCTGGCGTGACATCCCAGACGATGGGGTGTGCCGCAAGGTGCGCCTGACAACCCCATCACACTCCGCTAGTCGACCACAAAAGCTCAGGATCCGAGGAATTGTTGGGAGGATGCATATATCTCTAAGACACAGCCACCAGCTGGAAGCGCACAGAACGCAGCGCCACAGCATGCAGTATCTACGGTCTGTCTGTGGCTGGTCTGAAGCAGGGGAGATATCCTGAGGATTACCTCTGGGTGACATCGCCAAGAGGTTTCCCCTTCATCCTACTATCGTTGTTTCCTTCTAGGCAGCCGGCCGGAGTTGCCGCTGCAAGTACTTGGCCTGTGGCATCTGCAAACTATATTTCTTTACATACAGCCTCTAATCTTTACGTAACGGGCCTTCCAAGCTCACAAGTTTGTGAAGTCCGTCAAGTCTCCAACATCTACCGCCGGTTTGTCTGGAGCGTCTCCTAGGCGCTTGCCCTCCGGTCCGGGGACCCATCACTACGAAATAAAATATTGGGACCCGAATATTGTGAGCTCAGTGTTCTATTTTAAAGATCCTCTTATCCACGAGTGGATATTACCTGATTTAACTCCAGGTAACGTAACAAAAATGACGAAAGGTCAGGATTGACCTTCCAGAACACAATATCCCGCCTCTGCCTGGTGGGGGTTTCGTCATGGGCGGGCGCAGACACAGCCACAAACCCCACGGACGCCACATTTTTAACGCCACACATGTGAAGACAACGATACAGATTTCATAAATATCAATAACGTGATGTGGGCGCTTGTGGATTGCCGAGATGTTCCACATCCAAGTTCCAAACTTTCCCCATGTACCGGCGCTAAGAACCTTGCTTTGCATAACATGCTTAGCACGCAGGCGACGGCAGAGCAACGAAGTAGGGGATGTCGATCATGGAGCCCCAGAACTACGATCTTGATGATTCCACTGCTTCAACAATGTTGAATTGCCAAACGATCGGCCCACATAGCGTATTTGCTACAGGTTATTACACGTTGATCGGTCGGACGATATTCGTTCACTAAGCTAATCCTTGCCCTATAAGGGCTACATGACGACAAATCATCATCATACTCTATTGTATCTTTGATATATGTCATACTATCATAATGACAATCATGCTGTCAACGGATTAGTAAGAATGATTTAATATAAGGGTAGGAGTTCTCTTTTCCAGTCTTCTCTTCCATTCGAATCTCAAAAAGTTCAAAAAGTCCTGTCTACATTATCACAACTGCTCTTCATTTTCAACGCCTCAAAAAACTTTTCATAAACCCCACTCACTTCAAAATGCAATTCCAATACTTCGCCGTCGCTCTCCTCAGCGGCCTTGCCATCGCAACCCCAGGTCTCCAGCAGCCAGAGAAGCGTGTTGAGTAAGTTCTCACTCCCCTATCAACCTCGCACAAAAACAATATCCTAACACCCCCCAGCATCGTCGGAGAAGTCACATCCGCGGCCGGCGGAGCAGTCAGCAGCGCCCTCAGCAGCGTCACCGGCGGCGGCTCCTCCGCCCAGGAGACCGGCGCCTCTTCCAACAGTGCAGCCTCGTCCACCGGCAGCTCCGAGGCATCCTCCTCCACCGGCAGCCACTCCTCTTCCGCCACCGGATCCTCCTCTACTGGCAGCCACTCCTCTTCCGCCACCGGGTCCTCCTCCACAGGCAGCCACACCGGAGCTTCCTCCACTGGAGGAGCCGGAAGCTCGGGCACCAGCAAGGCAGGCGCCATGAGGACCGCTGCTCCTATGGCTGGTATCTTGGGTGCGGCTGGGTTGGCCCTTGTGTTGTAAGCGGTGCGATTTTCGCAGTACGAAGGAGACCAGTCGAGGAAAAGGATCAAAATGGAAGTTATATATATGGCTCGGCGCCCGGTAATAGAATATTTGTGTAATAATAAATTGGTTTAGAGTAGATAAAAATCAACGTGTGCGTAATATGTACTGTTGTATACATTGTTCAAGCTTGCTTGCATTTGGAGTGATAAAAATTAAATGTCCACGTTGAACGCATTACGTACGTTTGATATATGTGCTACATGTGGACATGCAAGTCAATAACCCCACGTTGTGTTCAAAAACAGCACAACCCGAGGCCGAGGCAATTTCGGTGTGCTTCTACTCAACATACAACCCCTTCTCCCTATGCCAATCCTCTAAACTAAGATGATACTGCTTAACCACGACCTTCTTCCCCTCCGGCCACCGCACCCACTCCGGCTTGCTCCCCTCCAAAATACACACCATCTCCTCCGGCACCGGCAACTCCGTATCAATCGCCGACGCAAAAGGGTGGATTAGCTCCGGCCACTCAGCATCGTAATTCCACAGCATCGTGCTGCAGTTTGAGCAGAACGAGCGCTCGGATGTGCATTTCTGCTCTTTCTTGGTGCCGCGGTCTTTTATAGCTGAGTACTTCCTAGTAGCCCCTATGTTAGCTGTGAAACTTAAAATCCAGTGATGTGTTCCGGTGGAGAAAGGAGAGGCGTACTTGATCAGCTCCTTCCCTTTCTTGATGTCGAGAGAGGATGTTATGGCACCGAGGTTGACGGCGCCGTTGTAGCCACCGACTTTGCGGCAGATGCTGCAGGGGCAGAGTTGGTAGGGGACGGGGGTGTTGCTGTCGACGGTGAATTCGACGCCGCCGCACTGGCAGCTTCCTTCGAGTTTCCTGTTGGTGTTAGGATTGTGAGGTTGGTTTTATGAAGTATGGGGGGGTTACATCGGCATTTTGAGGGGCGGCTTAGAGATGATGGTAGGTGCTGGTTGTGAAGCTGGTATATGATGATGGAAATGGCTACGAATGGATTTCTGAATGAGGCAGAATGGAATATATATAATTCCAAAAGGATCTTTCTACTCTATAGATGGTTCAAGGAGCAAAACCCTTCAAAACAAAAAGAAGCCTACCGTCCTTACGCTGCGTCGTCATCGATCAGTCATATGAAGCTACGCTTCCGCGCCCAAAACAGAACCATGCAGACGCGGTTCAAATTCCGTGGATACCTTCACCAATAAGAGACGAGAGGATTCATTACGCTTACAGATGCTTCGGGACACCTTTCAATCTGTCGTTGGTTCAACCAGCGTCGTCGTCGAAAACGCGGGGAACCTTGTCGTCGTCATTGATAAGCTGGTGTCGGGACGATAAGCCTGTGACCCGGAACGGATGAATATTGAGCCGAGCCATATTCCACGCCCTTACAGATGGTATACCAACGACTGATTTCTTATGCAAGAGAGGTGTCCGGACACCTTTCAACCTGCTCTTAATAAGATAATTACCTTACTAAATTCTAAGAACAAGTTTGCAAGTCGTAAGCTGCCTCGTCACCGAAAAGCAGCCAAGAAATGCCTGTTCTGCGCCCCAGAGCGGAAAAACGTAACTCCGGCTGAAATACGGAAGTCCATAGGTAGTTCAGTCCCAGCATCGCCGACGAGGGAGTTATAGCAACCGACACAATGAGTTCCTTTGGATCACCTGGTGGGGGGAAGATGAACACGAGGCCTACGCCGTAAGTCTCTGTGCGCGGAATGGATTGGCTAGTTGGAGTTGGGGTTGAGGACTGACTGATCGTGTAGTCCGGAACGTGGAAGCTTCCCTCTTGATCATGATGGTAAGTCAACTCTCTGTCTCACAACCGACTCATTGAGTTGGAGGGGAGGATATTATACTAATAGATACCTTTCAGGAGAGTGCAAGGACGTCATGAAAATGTACCTGGGGTGTATGAAGAGAGTCAAGGGCATGAACGACCCCGAATGCCGGAATCTGGCAAAGGCATACCTTACGTGCCGCATGGACAAGTGCGTACCCCTGATGGGATACCGAATATACTTCTTGGGATAGCGAGCTGATAGCGATGTAGCAACCTGATGGCGAGAGACGAATTTAAGAATCTGGGGTTCGCTGATGAACCACCCAAAGACAATAAGAAGGGGGATGGGAAGGAGGAGAAGAAAGAAATTCTGTGGTAGATACGGCCGAACTGGCGTGAGGTGGAGGGTGTGAAATATGTATGAGATATATGGAGAAGGTTGTGAGATATGTATGATATTAGCATGAAGGGCGTTGAAAAAGCATAGCACGGGCGTTGGTTGGAACAACCAGGAAGCATAGCTAGTTGCCGGAAGGTATATTGCGGAATTATATAATACCCATTCCACTTTCATCCAGAGTTTTGAGATGCTTTGAGACCTCCATTTTGTATGATAATACAAGTGATTGGATGTGCAGTTTGGAGCCTCTGGGTTGAGGTTAAATGGCTTGGTTTAGACCCATGTATCAGCCAATTAGGCGAGGAGCGCAACCACCCAGCCCGGCTACAACAGTTGCACTTGCCCTCCGTCCCCCGCCATTGAGATACCAGTCTCCGAAGTCCAGCGAAAATGCGGTAGACGGAGTCAATCTTAAGCCATGAGTGTAGACTCAAGCCTGCTAGGCGTCGCATTGATCGTGCGCTCCAAAGACGGTCCCCGCTTCATCTTCCACTACCCTCCACGTCTAAAGCCCAATGAACGTACCATCCCGCCTCCCTACGGCACGGAGCTCGATCCCACCGCGCCAGAAGACGCCGATGACATCGAGCCCGACGAAGATGACGAGCTCGATGATCGGGATTACTCTCTCTACAACAGCCTCGAAGGGCTGGGGCTTGGGAAGAAGTCGCGTCACGTGAACCCGTGGGAGGGAGATGACCATTTCGAGCTCCCGGATGGGCAGCATGTGGTGCCTTGGGAATATTTGGATGCTTTCCGTACGAAAGACCTGGCGAGCATTTTGACGCCGGCAAGGGCGTTTCATAAGAGGTGTTTTGAGTTGACGCTTGATCCGCTGACTTTTGTGACGTATCCCATGCATATCCGTGAGGATGGGCGATGGAAGAAGAAGAAGAGGGAGAAGAGAAGCCGCAGGCGGAAGGAAGAAGAAGAAAGACAGGAGAATGGATCTATTGCCGATGATATGGCCATATCGGAAAGCCCAGCTGAGACGTCCGGGGTGGAGGACGAGGCGAGAAACGTCAGGAAGCCGAAAGGGACATCTTTCGCGTCTGACGACACTAATGATGGCGGCATGACAATGTTCAATTTGGTGTTTATTATGAATCCGAAGACGACGGAGGCGCCGGTGAGGGTTTCGGATATGTTTGAACATGTGGCGAAGGATATCAACAAGGCGCTGAGATATGCTCAGAACTACAGTAATTACGTCTGGAAGGAATCAGAGCGCATATTGAACTTGAAAGAGAAGGCAAGGGAAGAGCGTCGTCCCATGAGCACTCTCTGGGACACTATTTTACGGAAGTCTTCTCTGGCGCAGACGATGAAAACCATCTACACTTCAATATCCAGCAATAGTATTGCTGTCGTCCAGCTGCTCAGCGATCCACCTGTGCGGCTATCAGTTCAGATACCCAAACCATACTTTTTGTCAATGCTTCCCGAGTTTGATGAGCCTTCCATGCCGGGCTTGTGGATCACAACTGCCAACTTCTTTGGCGACCAGGAAAATGAGGACGAGACCTCGCTTCTCTCCAAGCACTTTGCTCTTCTACTCCTCGATGACGAGGACAAGATCATTGCTGATATCCAAAGCGATGGCGGCGAGCTCACCGGGCCGCTGCTCGAATACCTCAAGATTGTCAGGCCGACTCTCTCATTCCACCAAACAGCACAGCAACATGCAATCTCTCTGAATGATATTCGCATTCTCGCCCAGCATCTCATCTACCACCGTCGCGCCATTGCGGTTCCTCCGCTCCATCCACGAGACACCTATATCCTGTCTCCTAATTGCCCCATGGCGTCTCTCCCTCAATTTTGTGCCCTCTGGTCACAGAAATTTCCTCTCGCACCGCCTTTACCTACCTTCTTGAGCGCTCTCAGCCATGCCCCGAGGCCCTACAAAACTTTCATACCCACCAAGACACATAGGCCAATATATACCGCGATGCTTGCCTTCCTACTCCGCCATGGCTGGGCAACCCAACTCCGTACGTTTGCCTGGATTATCGCGTGGCCGGAGATCAAATATGAAGTGCAGCATGCCCTCGACGGCGCCACGATTCGAGACGCCCATGCCGAAGCAATGGAAGAACCCAAAGAAGATCCCGCCCCAGCTACTCCTAAGACTCCAACGCCAGCTACACCACTACCTACTTATCCGCATGCACAGGCAACACCCTCAACGCCGCCAATAAATTCCGAGGCAACCGCAGAGAAGGCTCGCATAATGAGACTCAGAGACAAGGCCGTCCAGGACCTTGCTGATTTCAATGCGAAGCCGAAACCGGAGGCGACAAAAAATCCAAGTCTGAATACGGCGCAGCATTTACTGAGGATACAACCACAGCTTATCCTAGACCCTATGAGGGCCGAACACGTGGATTCTATGTATCTATCTGCTATAGCAAAGCGCCTAGACGAAGGCGGGCCGGAGGATGAATCCAAAGGCGCTGTGACCGGCAAGGCTGGCACAACTACAGCAACTGGGCCGGTTGGTAAACCCGCAGTTGTTACTGGTAGCCTAGCACAGTCCGTTGGTGCTTTGGGAACATTGTCTAAGTTTGGAGGCATTGGGGCTGATGGTAGCGGTATTGGGGGCCTTAAGAAGGATAAGAAGCGCTTCTTGAAATGGGCCAAGTATTTTGATGGGAAGACGAGTATTGAGCGCATCGCGCTACTGGAGGGAGTTCAGAGGAAGGAAGTGTGGGCGCAGATCGCGGCCTGGGATGAGTATTTATTGGTGGTTAAGCATTGGTGATCTGTAGATCAGAGGAGGGATCAAGGGAGGATGACAACTCGGTGAATTTCACGTTATATATGTCCATGTCGACGGATCGGTCACCATGCATTAGTCAGGGGCTTAAGTTCAAATTATGAGCAATTTTGATTTTGTATTCCGTGCACAGTCCCGAACACTCTGAATCCCTCCCACTAAAAAATCACGTCCTCCTTGTCGCCCTCAAGCCCGATTAGGACTGCGGCTGATGCGGCGGTAAACTGCACCATGTGTGGGCCGGCGGCCCGAGTGCTGAACAGGCTCGATGATTCGTCACTTTAATAACATGAATTTACTAGAGGGGGAATAAATCATGTTTTAGACTCCACGACTTCATTCGTCACTTTGAAAGCACTGATTCTGTTGACGGAATTTTCTTTCAATTAACGTGCCACCTATGAGCCATGCTAGTTAGCCCATATTACCAATATGGCCAATTAGACTTTTAGACAAATCCATTCTTGTTATAAATCTGGTATCTTATGGTTCCTTTTAATTCTACTAGTAGATAATTCAACGACAACCTATTCATTAGTCACCCTGATTTCTTGTCCTCGCAATCAATCATTGGCATAATTGATTCTTGTCTGCGGAGATCTGTAACAGGATCTCTGTCTCATTGGTTAGCAACTGTGGGTTGATTACGGTCAGCAAAGGATCTAGACAAATCTAAACAAGCTATGATACCGTAGAATATGTATATATAGGTGCGTTCCATGCTTTCTGAGGACATTGTTTTCATTACTGAATACTCACATTATTTCACGGTTACGAGATCCAAAATATTTTCAACAGCATCAGAGGCGGCTACACGACTTAACGATGACTTCAATCGACCTTTCTTCCAAACATGATACAATATCGCCAGCAATTTTCTATTGGGGCACACCAGTCGTTCTCATCACTACTGAAAACGAAGATTCAACTTTCAACATTGCCCCTATTTCATCAGCCTTTTGGCTTGGCAATAGGTGTATGCTTGGTCTCGGAGGCATATCTCAAACAACGATAAACCTACTGCGCACCAAGCAGTGCGTCCTCAATCTTCCCTCAGATCGCATGTCGGATGCTGTTAACGCTCTGGCTCGAACTACTGGCTCAAAAGAAATTCTCACCGCACAACCTGATGAAGGATACAAATACTTCAAGAGAATGAATGGATACGAATATGTTCCCGACAAATTTGGTCGTGCTGGGCTTACGCCTATAAAATCCGATATTGTTGGCCCAGCCAGAATTGCAGAATGCCCGGCTCAGATGGAGGCAGAGCTTGTCGGAGTCTATGAAATGGCTCAGGATACAGACACAAAGGGATTCTTTACATTGGAAGTCAAGGTCATCAGAACGCACGTGCATAAAGAAATTAGGATGGAGGGGTCGAAGAATCGGATTGACCCAGATAAATGGCGCCCGATGATCATGAGCTTCCAAGAATTATATGGATTGAAGGGGAAAGTGGTGGCTGAATCAGTGTTGGCAAGAATAGGAGAAGAAGAGTATAGGGGATTCTCGAATTCAATCGAGATTGAGAAGCGGAACTAGATTTAGACCATAGAGAAGTCATGAATAGCAATGGAGTTTGGTATTCCGACTATTCACTTTGGCACTACGACTCCATATAAGGAGTAGAGCGTCTGTCTGTATGAGAAGTAATCGTCCACAGCAACTACGCTATAAACGGGCCTTTTAGATCTCTATGAACTATCATAGTCATATTATATAGAGACCTAAAAAAATTATATCATGGTCTAATTATATTCAATGTGATAGAGAATCAAAATATATATTGGAAGAGATAAATATGTGCAAAGCTAAGCCAATTATTTCCGCTCAGTTCCTTATCAACATTCCCATACCATTCAACCCCTCAAGTGCCTTCCCGATCTGCAAGACAACCTAGGAATTCGGGGCGTTTTACAAAGCAGCAATGGCATTGTAAGCAGCCTTGGGGTTGAAGCTAGAGTCAAAGAGAAGTGGGTTGGAGCTAGCCCTCCACGAGTCCTTGTCACTAACACCCCAAACAGTGATTCCTACACACTTCGCAATGTTCAGGCAAGCCTTGGCAACCTAGTTTACGTTAGCTGCCACTCTCAGCAAATCATAGATATAGGAGTGAACTTACAGCGACGTAGTCTGACTCTCCGGCATTAACAATATCAAGCTCAGTAACCGCAATCTCGGAAACGCTGGATCCAGCAAGAGCCGTAAGAGCGGCTTCTGCACTGGAGCCTAGGCCAGCAGTGAGATGGCCTTGGGATCCGATACCGTCAATGGGAACGCCAGCGGCGATCCACTTGTTGACATATTTGATCATGCCCTGGGTCTTGGCGTAGTTCGCCTGGTCAAGACTGTTCCTCTGTTAGCATCACGAGTATATCCCGTATTAGACGGGAAAACTTACTTATAGTCGTTGATGTAGAGCTTTGCGTTGGGGTCAGCGGCACGTGCGGCCTCAAAGGCGATGCGCACGAAGTCCTCACCGAGGACGTTAGAGAAGACAGATGATCTGAGAGTTCCGTCCTCGTTGAAGATCTCATTTACAACATCCCAAGCGTAAACCTTGCCCTTATATCTTCCAATTTCAGTGCTGACGTGTTTCTGAATGACCGAAGTCAGGGTTGCTTTGTCAGTGATGGCCGAAACCCATCCCGGAAGCTGGCTGTGCCACACGGTGGTGTGTCCGCGAACAAGCTTGCCGTTGGTCGTGGCCCAATCGACGAGATAATCGAGTCCTCCAAAGTTGAAGTTACCCTGGGATGCTGCTATTATCAGCGTCCAGTTCTATAAGCTCTTGGAATGGGGTGCATACACTCGATCGTATCCCATTTTCCGCTGTTCTCTGGGGTTACCTGTCCGAAGTCCGCCTGGATGATAGCAGCATTCTTGTCGGCGTTAAGGCGGCCCTGGTCTGTGGCAACGCCGAAATACTTCTTTCCGTGGCCAACGAAGACTTTGTTCAAGCTGGTGGCGGCCTGGCGACTAAGGAGAGTCTTCTCATGTGGGGCAGCAAGTGCCAGTGGTGCCAGGAGGGCGGCGACGACGAAAGAGTAATGCATTTTGACTGGTAGCTATGAGATATGATAACGGTGATGAAAGTCCTCTATGTGCTAATAGTTTGCGAGATCGTCTCCCATATATACCTCTCTATTTATCCGCATTTCTTTCATACTGGACAAGCGGAACTACACACGGCCTGTTCCAGTGTTTCGTCCATATGAGAAGCTGTCATCTTTAGTCTCAACCATAAATGGCTACCCCACATCCCCGCAACAGAATAGAATAGCCTAGTGCCGATCACCTGTATTTTGGCTGAAGCCACAATAAGGATATACCGGTGACGATCGAGAGCCTCCACCAGTTATAGTGAATAACATAATAACGACGTTCGTAGCCTTCTCCAAGCTCGGCAGTTGCCCAGGCTAAATGCAGTTCGCTCAGTACCTGGCTCGGGACTACGCGGGTTATGCGCATTAACCTTGTTTATATATCTGAAACGGGACAGAGAGGCGCTGATTTACCGCTTACCTGCCGATACAGGAAATCTTATATTAACAGCCCCAGTCTAAGTTGTCAACTTTTCACATTTCTTGAGATCAACCCAGCTAATCTCCATTGTTGGCAATCGCATAGAATAACCGTGTTCCATTGGACATATGGTAATGTGACCAATACCAGGGGTTTATAAGTGCCTGGATTGAAACTGATGATGTGTTCGAAATAATTCTGGTAGACGACGACTTGTGTTTAAATGTGAGTTATTATAATTTCTTAGTCAGTAATTAGGTTAAACTTGTTTTCAGCCACGAGCTCACGGGACAGGAGTGCATTTGTGGAAATTATTGTGGTGAATAAAGTAAGCCGAGGCTAACATCGATTTGCCTACGTGCTGTCATCTATGCCCTTGCCCTTCCAAACCAAATGGACTTTCTTGATACCGCAAGTCGGCCATCAGCTGTCCTCCAACAGCCTCACTGGTATACTGGGCGTTAAAAAGGATAGGCCCCGAATTGTGTATTATTCGCGGGTGAGAGACTAATTCGGATTCTTTGTCGTTTGACCGACATCCCACTTCGCAGGATTCCGCGTTTAAATTTGGCGGAATTTTTGTGGTCGTCATCCGACCTTCACAGCGTGGGTAACGGAGGCTTAGGGGTGGCTCGGAAGCGTGCCGGAAGCTATTTGATCCATCTGGAATATCATTTCCAAATATCGCACCCAATGACATTCCAGGTTATGACCATAGCTTCATCTCTCGGCATGGGCCCTAAATGGATCTTCCTGGCCAATAGTTCATCCGATGCTATCTTTCTTCTCTCGTTCCCTCTCCGCCTTATTGATCGTCTTCTCTGGCCAATTCCTCGCAATATCAATGTTTTCTCTCGGAGCCAAGATTTCGAGAACAAGGAAGATCAAATAATCGATAACCATACATAAGCAAAAGAGCTTCCCTGCCCAGATGCCGCAACCATAATATCTCTTTAGTCGGTCAATGAGAGCGAAACTTTGCACACCTGCACGGCCCCTCGTAGCGCTCCAACTCGCAGCGTCGGCGGCGTCATATCCGTAGAATTCTGCCTCGCTAAGAACGCCCGATATTCCATCGTAGACTCTTTCTGTTCGGCGGGCAACGTCTATCCAAGAATACATCATCTTCACTTGGTCATGAAAGCGCTCCGTTCGAACCTTGTTTGCACGTAGAGCAGCGATGGCTTTGCCCGTTGCGGCCACCAAATCATCCTCTTCCGGCTTTGCGAACACGGTCATATGTGCTGGCAAGACTTCCGGAATACCACCAACTTGGGTGCAAACAACGTAAAGACCACAACTCGCAGCTTCCACAATCACGGTTCCGAATGCTTCTGTTAAACTTGGGTGGAGGTAAATATGCCCTCGCACCATAACATCTCGGACCTCTTCGTGTCGCACTGGCCCAAGCAATTCAACGCGGTCCTGGAGGACATTCCTTTCCAGCATTTGTTCGAGGTCTATGGCTTTGGGCCCTGAGCCCGCAATGATAAACCTTACATTTGGGTGGGCTGCGAGTATCCGCGGGATAGCTGCAATAAGCAGATCAGTTCCCTTGTTATAAAATAACCTCGATATAACAGCTATTGTAATGGTATCGTTCGGCCCCAGATAATGAGGCAGGGGAGTAGCTGCCTGGGCATTGAAATTTTGTAACTGGTTATCAGGTCCGTTCGAGTATGCTGGATGTGACAAAGGTCGAAAGTTCTCGGCGACAACGGCGTTTGGTATAACTGAGACCATCAAAGGGTCAAGCGACGCTCTTAAAACTGTGTTCTCTTTACTGTGTAATGTCAGTACCGCCGATACGCTTTCAGGGGTTTCGTATAGACCTACCAGGTATGGCTAACACAAATAACATGGTCAACATCACTCAAGGTGAACTTCAGCAATTTGTTTGTCAGGATACTCCCCGCATCCGCAAACCCAAAAAGTGAATGATCCGTAAACACTGTCCGAAGTCCCATAGTCCTCGCATGCAGAATTGCCTCGTGGCAAAAACTACTCAAACTCGCATGGCCATGTACGATTTCAATCTGCTCCCTGATAACGATGTTTCTGAAGGTTGGGAAGAACGAAAAGACCGTCGGAAACGTTGTGGCGCGGTATATAACGAAGAAAGGCACATGGTAGACTTTCAGCCCATTCGTGAGGTAGCGCACACCTGTTCTACCTTCATAGGCATGCGTTATGATGATAACCTTATGGCCACGATCGATTAACTTTGTCGAAAGTTGGTAAATATGGCTTTCAATTCCTCCTGGTTGCGGAAAGAAGAAATCGCAAGCCATAGCAATGTTATAACCCATCGTGAAGGTTGAAGGGACCAGAAGCCCGCTGGAGAACCAAGCGGCTCCTCGAGCCTAGTGATACCGCATAGTTGTCGTTAAGGAGTCTCCTCCAAAGAAGTCGCAAGATGTTGATTGTTATCCCTGAGAGACTCTGTGACCCTGTCGGCTGTGTCGCATTGTAGAATTAAGGTGCTGCCCAGCGAATCAGCATGGAGCGTTCGATAAAGCCGATAAGGCCGATAAAGTCTATTTCGAAAAGTTCCTTCCAGATCGCGAACAAGAGCGACAGCGGTTCAAACAGGCTACAACAATTGCTGCAATGTCCTCTTCACTATATGCACGATATGTGCCTCCGAAGAAGAAGGTGACTACGGAGCCTACCATTGTTCCAAATGTAGTTGTACCGCAACCACAACCACAACCAACTCCACCTCAACCATCACAACAACGCCCGCCGCAACCATATATCCATCCTTCCAGGGCGAATCTAAACATTGCCCCCGCCCAGAAACCAAAAATTGCGCCCAAAAGAAAACATGAAGATTCAACCGGAGGCCGAAACGAATCTGCGGCGAATTTCAAAAAAGCTAAAAAGTCACTAAATGCCCCAAAAGATTTGAAAATAGCGCAAAGACCACCGCCGCCGCCGCAATCCAATACCGCCCAATATGAGAGTAAAGAAGAGAAGAGGGCAGCCAAAATTGCGCGAAGAGCACATCAAAGAGCATTAGAGCAGGGACTAGAAGTAGAGGAGAAACCGCAGTTGCAAACGGCGCCCGTCGCAGATGAGAAACCGGTTGAAGTCAAGCCCAAGGAGAAAAAAGCGCCAAAAAGGCCTAAAAAGAAGGCAGAAAAGGAAGATACAGATGAATCAGACCGGGAAGGTGAAGACGGGGATGCAAAGCATAAATCTGTCTTGGCAAAAAGGGCGAAATCTCTGAAGAAGGCCGAGAAGATTGCTCGAAAGGAAAAGCAGAGAGCACTCGAAAGAGGGGAGGATGTCGAGATGGAGGATGCTGAAAAGCCGCAAGAGGCCGAAGTCGAGCTTCATGCCCTTGAACCTCTCCCACAGCCAGAGCCCGTGCCAGAAGCTCCCCCCATCTCAATATACTCAGCGTTGCCTTCTTGGCTTGGAAGTCCGATATCCGTCGCGCCTACCGCTACAGCACAGTTCGAAGACCTCGGCCTTCCTAGTGCAGTTATCGAGTCGCTCAAGAAATCGGGGATTCCAAGTGCATTTGCAGTTCAGGCTGCTGTACTGTCACTTCTTCTTCCCGGGCCTAAGAAGCAGCCAGGAGATGTCCTCGTATCAGCCGCAACTGGATCAGGAAAGACACTTGCGTATGTTTTGCCAATGGTGGAGGACATCAGTCAGACTACGGTTACTCAGTTGAGAGGCCTGATAGTAATGCCCACGAGAGAGCTCGTCACTCAAGCCCGGGAGGTATCAGATATGTGTGCCAATGCTTACGGCACTGGAAGCAGAAGACACATTAATGTCGGTGTGGCCATTGGCAACCAGACATTGAGGCAAGAGCAAGCATCCCTGATGAAGCAGGACTTTGTCTATGATCCCAAAGAATACAGTGCACGCCAAGAACGCATAAACGCTGCGTGGAGAGGGTCGTCAGTCGGAGATGAAGTCGCAAATCTTCTCATGGAGGAGGATATTTCGACGCCTACCGATCACATTGTTCAATACAGTCCCAAGGTGGACATCATGATTTGCACGCCTGGTCGATTGGTTGAGCATTTGAAATCTACCCCTGGCTTCACGCTCGAGCACCTAAAGTGGCTAGTTATCGATGAGGCAGACAAGTTACTTGATCAGAGCTTCCAGCAATGGCTTGAGACGGTAATGACTAGTCTTACCTCCCGTGAAACGGCTGCACCCAGCCAGTTGAGGTCAAAGGACAGAATAACCAAGGTCGTGCTGAGTGCTACAATGACGCGAGACATTGGTCTTTTGTCACAACTGAAGCTTAATAAGCCTAAATTTGTCGTCCTCGAGGGCAATGAGGGTATGGAGGCTGGAGAAGGGCAAGTGGACACTCTGAACTTGCCGGACACGCTCCACGAATCTGCCATAAAGATTGATCAAGAAGGATTGAAACCGCTCTATTTGCTTGAAGTTCTCAAGAGGAATGGTTTACTTGCGCCAAAGAGCTTGCCCCAGGACGACTCAGATACTTCCAGCTCCGGTTCAGACAGTGGTACTTCAGACGATGACTCTGATGATGATACCTCTTCTTCTGGATCCTCGTCAGACTCCGATTCGAGTTCATCGGGTGACGATTCTTCTTCTGATGATTCTTCCGACAATGACTCTTCATCGTCTAGTGATGCCTCATCCGCAACTTCAGTGCCTTCTAAGAAGCTCCCAGCGAAAAGGCCAGCAGCTAACGTCAATCTTGCCAAGCCCCACGGCGTTCTTATCTTCACCAAATCCAACGAAAGCGCTGTCCGTCTTTCCCGCCTACTAGCTCTCATTGTTCCATCTCGCGCCTCTGAAATCGGAGCCATTACCTCCACGACATCACGAAAACGCACACTACGCTCCTTCCGCAGCGGCGCCCTTTCCGTCCTCATAGCATCCGACCTTGTAGCCAGAGGTCTGGATCTACCCAACTTGGCACATGTGGTAAACTACGATATGCCGACAAGTATCACGAGCTATGTGCATAGAGTTGGAAGAACAGCGCGTGCAGGCAAGGAGGGAGCAGCAACTACACTATTTTCGGCAACGGAGGGAAGGTGGTTCTGGAATGACATTGCCAGGAGTGGAGGAGTCAAGAGGAAAACGAAGGTTGAGAGAATTACAATTTCTGCAAAGGATGTGTTCTCGGATGATCAGAAACAAGAGTATGAGGTAGCATTGGAGAAGCTTGGGGAAGAGACAAGGGGATACAAGGAGACAAACTAAAACACTGGAGATATCAAGA
Source organism: Pseudogymnoascus sp. WSF 3629 (assembly GCA_001662585.1). NCBI lineage: Eukaryota > Fungi > Ascomycota > Leotiomycetes > Thelebolales > Thelebolaceae > Pseudogymnoascus > Pseudogymnoascus sp. WSF 3629. The sequence goes on from KV454646.1 coordinate 44,209, forward strand.
TACCATGCATATAGTTTTGAATACATGAGGCGGGTGCTTAAGCATCTACCAGAAAATACCCCTATCAAAATCCTCTTTCGTGAAAGCCTGTTCCATCAATGCCCCTCATCATGAACATTATTACAGGTGTGATAAAACATATATTTGTACCTATCATGCGCTCTTCACCGGCGGCTTCCTAAACGGCCTCGCATTATTCGCATTCTCGCAGAGCACTGGCACCTCTCCCTTCGTCTCCCAGCCCTTCTCCCTCTTAACCGTCCCCACCTTCGTGTACTTCTTGTGGTTCGCAAAGAAATCCGCCCAGTGCTTCAGTGCTTTATATGCCTTCTCCTTTGCTATCTCGAGCTCTTCCTTTTCCAGTGCTGCCATCTCCTCCGTGGTATACTGCGCATCCACTTGCGGTGTGCTCTTGGGAAGGAACATCTTCTCTACGCCCCGCATATCGGGACTGATATCGCTGTTGAAGCAGGTGGTCACCAAGGCTCGCGAGCAGTCGGCGCCGCCGAGTTGGTGGTACGACCCGCCTGGGCCGTAGAAGCGGCGGCCTTCGGTCACATCGTAGATTGTACCGTTGACGGCGAGGTAGATGGGCTTGGTGGGGTCGCTGCCATCATATTGTCCGAGCTCGGCATCTGTGAGGAGGACTGGCGCAGCCTGGAAAGTGGTCTTAGAATCAATGCATTCATGTGGAGCTGGGCTGGGGTACTTACTAGCATTGACTGCCAGTAGGATATATACGTTGCGCGGGGTCGTTTGAGGCCCCAGAGAGCATTGTCGCGGGTTACGAACCAGCTGGCAAGGCCGGAGAGGAGGAGAAGTAATGTTATAGTGCGTAATACCTCAAGGACGGTGATCTTTGAACGGTCCTCTTCTTTCGCCAGCGAGGCCGCAGTTGGAGCGGACGAGCTGTCCTTTTCTCCGGCCTTTGACCTGGTGTTTCGTTGCCGAACTTCTGACATTGTGATGATGGTCGCCGGAGCTTGCGGTAACACGGAGTCGATTCGGACTCAAGACGTTCTTCAAGGATATATATACAGGGAACGAAGGGTAATAAGGACAGATAGCAAGGTAGTCTTAGCTATCGAAGATCTTTACTATTAAACCTTCACGTCCCGGCTGAACTCATAACCCGCATCCAATTGGCCTATGGTTTGCGTTCTGAATATTAATATATATTCAGAGGGCCATTGGTAAATAGATTGAAGCCATTGGTCTGTATGACATAGTAAATGGATGATGATGGGCCGCGTAACTTTTTATATCCGAAGCGCCGGTAGTTTCAAGAGGTACCAAATCTTATCAGCGCCATAATCAGCCACCACCAGTTTCGAAAAAAAGGGTCGAGCTCTTGAAAGAACACCGTGCGTGCTAATGTACGTTGGAAGGTTCACAGTATCTACAATTATAGTACACTGTCATGATTCTTCGGCATTGTAAGGCATAAAAAAACTTGCATATACGAGTCACAGGTAATGAAGAAAAGTCTTGTTGTCCTGAATCCCATGTCATTGGATATGCTACACCGAAGAGAGTTCCGAAAGACCCAGCAAATGCCTTCCCATATCATGCCCCTCTACTGACTCTGACCGTAGTCGATATTGTAGGATAGGGTTCATAACATCGTGTAACACCAGATACCAAATCGCAAAAGAATCCTCTACTCTTCGGCGGTAATCGCACGAGCTAGTGAGATGTTAGTCTGGTTGCTTTGATGTTTTTAGATGGTTCTTCAATAAACGTACTGTAGATGCTCAGCGCACTGTGCGAGACAACCTTCTTGATGATGCCCTTCTCCTCCAGGTCGGCCAAACATCTGCGGGCAACGGAACCGTTGATCTTCATTCTGTCGACCAGGACCGCGACGGTGATCAGGCGGTAGGTCTGGACATCTTTGTAAAGCTTGTCAGAGGTGGCCTTGTCGAGGAGGACGGCGTGTTGGGCCTTGTCCTTGACTATAAAGCGATTCAGTCAGTGATGGGCTTTGAGATAACAGCTCTTGCGGCGGGACTGTGTCGCAGCGCAGAGGAGCAGAGTGGAAGTTCACGGACCCTTTCCCTTCGACCACTTCTTCTTAGCCTTCTTGGGTCCGGTGTTTGCTGGAGCCTATCATAATAGGTTAGTATGTGGTAATTAATGCATGCGGCTATTCGACGTCTGGCTAGCATATTTGAGGCGAAGTCGACTCAGGTAGTCGTCTATGACAGAGTTCGTGCCTTCCGTGTGGAGAGATGTGCATATTGGAGCGCCAGTCTCTGGAAGCCGGGTTGCTGATATGAATTGGCGCGCTGGGAATTCGAGGTTTCTTATTGCCAACTCTATGCGGATAGAAACTCGTACCCATCTGACGCGGGCAAATTTTTCCCCTCTTTCAAGTGCGAAGGTCACATAATAAGAGCCGCAGTCGTTCGTTTGAGCGAACCTTTATGGACTCAATCGTTGACGATATGTGTGTGGCGAGGTGTTTGGTGCGTCCAGAAATGCCGCCAGAGTGTCGTTCGGATCAAATATGCATAGCCAGACGTCGAAAATAATTGTATCGCCAACATATTTTTGAAGGGAATCCAAACTCACCATTTTGTTGTCGTGTGTGGTGATGTCGGATGGATTCTCGGAATCCAGAGTGGTTTGAGGTGTGCAAAATCTTAGGGTTTGCTGGGTGGGCCAACTGGCCCTAGACTAAATTCTGCCTAGCTCCACCAAACGTTAGCGCACACAACTCGGTAAGCATTTTCGCGAATTGAGCAACAGAATTAACGACGAGGCCGACGCTCAATTTCTTCACCAATCCATCCGACATCGACATCGACAATCGCAATCATGTCTGACAGCGGAGAAATCGAAGTTGAGGCCATCCAGGGCTACCAGGTTCTGCCCAAGGATGTTACCGCTGAGATTGGCAGCATCAAGCTGTTCAACAAGTGGGTTCGTAAACCCGACGACTTTATCGAGTCGAATTCCAGGCGCAAGGAACAATGGGGCTGACGGTATATTTACAGGCTTACGATGAGGTTGAAGTCCGCGATATCTCTTTGACGTAAGAATCCCTATTCCACGACTTGGTTGGAGAGTTGGACAGCGGCGCACGCACAATAAGAAAGAGCCATTCCGGGGCCAGAACAAGAAGGAGCCATGAGAACAACGGCTAACATACAACTCTACAGCGATTACATCCAGATCCGTGCCCCAGTCTACATCTCCCACTCCGCTGGCCGTTACGCCGCAAAGCGCTTCAGGAAGGCACAATGCCCGATCATCGAGCGTCTCACCAACTCTCTCATGATGAACGGCCGCAACAACGGAAAGAAGCTCATGGCTGTCCGCATCGTTGCCCACGCCTTTGAGATCGTACGTGCCCAACTGCAACATGCTGCCAACTACCGTGCACTAACAATTCTCAGGTCCACATCATGACCGACCAGAACCCCATCCAAGTCGCCGTCGATGCCATCGTCAACTGCGGACCTCGCGAGGACTCCACCCGTATCGGATCCGCCGGTACCGTCCGTCGTCAAGCCGTCGATGTCTCCCCTCTCCGCCGTGTCAACCAGGCCGTCGCTCTCCTCACAATCGGTGCCCGCGAGGCCTCTTTCCGCAACATCAAGTCCGTCGCTGAGTGCTTGGCTGAGGAGCTGATCAACGCTGCCAAGGGAAGCAGCAACTCGTACGCCATCAAGAAGAAGGACGAGTTGGAGCGTGTTGCCAAGTCCAACAGATAAATAGTGTCTGCGTTTTCCTGGGCATGGATGGAGTGGAACGGATGGGTTTGCATGTTTTCGAGCTTTGTCTTTATGGGGCTATGCAAGGATGCAGAATGTCACGTAGATTGCTCATTTGAATGCTACACTCATGAAACGAACATACTTAGCACCTGTACAATTCTGGGAATATTGGTTCTGCTTGCTTGTGAAATGTTTTGAGCACACACCGAGGAACCAAAGGGGCAGTAGAGTCTTACTATCTTCTATGAAGTTAGGCATTGGAAATCGAAGACTTTTCATATGCCAGAAGTCAGCCATCAGGAGCCTCTGCCCCTATATCGAGAGAAGACACAACCCACAAGATTTCATACTAAAATACATTTTATTGTTATAATATACAATATACATAGTGAGCAGCGTTCATCCCTCCCATCCCACCACCACACAACACCTCCACATCCCTACATCCCCTCACCTCGGGACCTTGGGGAAAACACTCATATCATACCCATTCCCCTTCTCCAACGCCCTCTTATACGCCGGCCTATCATAACACCTCTGCAACCACTCACCCAGTCTCGGAAACTCCTCCCCCAAATCCAAATACCCCCTATGCCTCACCATCGTCATCGGAAACTCCAAAATCACATCCGCCCTCCCCGGCTGCTCCCCCATAAAGAACCCCCCCTTCGGTCCCCCCACCAACTCCCTCTCCAAATTCCCCAACTGCTTCCTTAACTCCGGTCCATCCAACACACCCCCCATAGGTCCCTCCCCAGTGCGTATCAGCCCGAAATCAAGCATCATAATAAACCCCGTCGCCCTCTGCAGATTCGTGCAAGCCATAGAGGTGATAACCTCATCTCTCACCCAATCCCCGTTTTTCAGCCCGAAGCGGTCGCTGGTGTCGAAGGTGCGGATTAGGTAGGTTGCGATGGCGAGGGATTCGGGGATGGTGCGGTGGCCGTCGAGGGGGCCGGTGATGAGGAGGGGTGCCGTGCCGTGGGGGGATACGGCGACGAGGGCGGGGGGGGACTGGAAGGGGGCGGTGGGGTGGGTGGGGGGGTTGCGGGTGTGGAGGACGAGGTTGTATTCTATGTCTAGCTCTTCGAGGAGCCAGAGGATGCGTTGAGATTGCGAGTTCTGGGGGGTGGTTAGCAAGTTGAGGGGAGGGATGCTGGGGGGACGGACGTTGAGATGGTGGAAGGTGGGCTTGTTGTCTGACATTGTGATTGTGGGGATAGTTCGCTGAGGAATGTTGTTGTAATTGAAGGGGGTTGAGGAGATATCGATGGGTAAGGCAGGGAGAGCTATACATATACTTTTTCAAGCAACCTACTGACGTCGTCCTCGATGACTACTTTGTAGGATATATTATTACTATTACCAAGATCTTGGTCTAGACTGAACCACTTATAAATACGGACTTTAACAGACGCCCGACTTCAACTAAACTAGGTTTAAATTCCTTCAGAGTCATAAACAACACCATGGAATTATCGATCACCGTTCCGTCTATCTCCACCCCCTCGTAACTCTCCATTTTGGGAAAGTCAAAAAAGATCCCATGACCAAAAAATATCAAATACCAAATACCAAGCAAAACATCATAGTTATTAAGGTGACTAATTATCTACAGAGCTCCCCTTATGCGCCCTTCCCTCGTCGAGAAACGGCGTTAAACGCGCTCCAGATCGAAAATGATAAAAAGAGTTAACTACTCCGAAAAAAAAGCAAGCAACCACCAAACACCATATGACCGTTTTAATAACACCGTACACCGAGTGCTATGCGGCGCTGCTTATAGAAAAAACAAACAGGTACTCAATTCAAATCCTCTCTTTCCATCTCCATTTCGCCCCCAAACACTGTCCGTCCCCCACGTTCCGGTTCGTCCCGGTCATCGCCGGTTTGCCCAGAAAACTCCAGACCAATCGATATTCACGTACTCCTCTGGCATTCGTAATTCCATACTACAGTCATATTCCTGGGTCATTGCTTCAAGCCCTGTTCATCCGTCCTCTTGACATACTCCGTGCGCTCCGAGGCGCCGTCGTCATCCCAGAGCTAACGGGCGCGGACACCTCGCGACCCTTCTTTGGCGTCATCAATTTGCTCACTTGCGTCTGGTGCATGCTCCTTGCCCGACCTCTCCGTTCGCGGATCATAGCCAGCGCTTCCTCTCTGGACATCGTGGGGCTTAGCGCCGGGTCGAGGGAGGATGAGACGGCGGGTGTGGAAGAGGGGCGCTCAATCGGGGTTGAGTCCGAATCGGAGGGTAGTGCGAGAGGGACTCTAGTTGTGGTTGAGATTGTGTGGAAGGTTGGTTCTGAATGCTCTTCGTGGATGTGAGTTGGTGGAGTTGGAGCAGGGCTCGAGGATTCAACAGTTGGGTTTATGGCGTTGTTGAGATGCGAGGGGAACTTCTTGTTGAAGGCGGCACGATCCATGGATTTTTGCCTGCTGTGTGAGAACCTTGGGCTCTCAGCATGCGATGGGTCCAAGGACTCGTTTCTTCCGTGGTTACGGTAAGATGGCACCTCTTGGGGCGCCTCACTCATGCGCCGTGGGCTCTGGCGGTGAATGATAGTTGCCTCGCTCTCGGCGGGACTAGGTGGTGCATCGAGAAGCGACATGAGAGATGCGCCTTCGGGGAGGATAGCAGCACTTGGTGGTTCGCACGAAGGGGTTCTGGCGTGGAATGAGGGGCGGTTGGGGGTGTTGGAGAAGTTGATGAGAGGCTCGGCCCTCGATGGCTGGTACTGCTTCGGTGGAGAGATCCAGGGAGATTCTTGTGGTGGAGGTGAGACAGTGCGGAAGATTCCTTCTGCGGGGATGAATAATGTGCGTTGGAGCGCCTCATTTGCCCGTCCTACATCGGACTCTTCGGGTTGGTCGTCGTCCTCTGTTAACTCCTCAGGTTTGATAAGTTCCTCTCTTGTCGTGTCTGGTCCGGCTGTTCGCATTGCCTTCGGAGAGAAGGCGGGCAATGGAATGCCCGTCCTCTCAGAGACTTTGCATGAGCAGCAGTTGAAACGGCACTCCACTTCCATAAACTCCACTTGGTCGAAGGCTCGGTCAGCCCTATGCTGTTCCCATTCTAAAGCCCGCTTGAGGTTCTCGATTTCGTCCTCGCTTGCAAGAGAAGACATGATGGACACTCTCCGCAGAGGAGCGGTCGCCTTTCTTGGAGAAGCAAACTCGTCGTCTTCGCTCAGCTTTGGCAATGGAAGTTGCCCCTCAGCGGCTATCCTTGCTACCTCCTCATTCTTTGCAATAGTCCTCAGCGCATCCCGTTCTTGCTCCACCAATTTCATTTTTTCGACCATTCCTGCAAACTCCTCTTGGAGCCCCACCAGTTGATATCGCGCCTCGAATGCCTCTTGTTCTCTCTTATTACTGCGCTCTTTCTCATCGTCCACATCCGATTGTGATTTCCTCAGTTGTGTGCGCACAGCTTTGAGCTCTTCTTGCAGTTTGACGATAACAGATTGTGATTTAAAGGTGTCCTTTCGAGCTCTCCTGATTTCCTTCTCCCATAATGCTTGCGTGTGCCCGTGTGTCTCTTTCGCTCTACCATAGTTTTCCTAAACAATTAGCATTATATTCAGCTTCCGTGGCATTGAAACTTACCATGACATTTTCCAGCCTTACTCCCACTTTCCTCTCTCTATCTTTGCCCTCCTGCACTTCTTTCCTTAACGACCGTGCCTCATCTCTGTATCGGCGCATCTCTGATTCCGCTTCCTCTCGTCCCAACATTGCGCGCTTGAGAGCCGCATCATTTGTTCTCCGTTCCAGCGCCTTCCCTTGGAAGGCCAAAGTGTCGAACTTTGCCGCTTTCTCGTGCACGGAGCTATCCCGCGAGTGACTCTGCTCCTGGTCGAACAGGCGCACTCTTGCTGAGGTATCTACATCAAATCGTTGCTGGTTGACTCTGTCAGGAGAAACCTGGTTGAGCGGGGCCCCGGACGAGGCCGGAAATTTGTAGTTTGGGTCCATCGGTATCCGAAGATCTGTGAATGTGAGGATTGTGGACGTATGCACTGGTGACAATTACACCGAAGACCCCGATTATGTGGACTGTGATATCGATGATCGTGTATCGTTGACTCGGTTACGCGCAATCCTAGAGTCTTCAACCGTGCAGTAAACACTGACGCACAAATGCGGCCTAGCTGGTTGTCGCGGTTGCTATGGCTGTACGGCACGTCTAGCTGGATCTGGACAGTTGATATCAGGTCACGTGCCGATAACAGCCAACAGAAAATTTATGGGACGAAAACGAGATAGGGAGGGATTAGCGGGTAGTATTTCCCCTTATTGGGGTCTGGAGCAACTACGGAGTAGGACTAGAGTTATCTATCCATGTCCGGAGTACAGTCAAGAAATTTGGATCCATTTGGATCCGTTTCTCCGTCCGGAGTATGTCCAGGTATACATACTATGGAGAGTAAAATTCCTTGCTTGACGGCTCCTTAATTGCCGCATCGCACGTGACTGACAGCCTACAGCCTACAACCTCGGATCGGTTTTTTTTCTTTTCCTTGGGTGACCTTGGTTGTAACAACAGGGAACACGTTGCTAATGACTCGGGCTGGGAAAATTAATAGTAAAATAGTAAATCAAAATGCCTTCATAACGAGTTCTGTAAATGCCCATTTGCATAGTTTCTTCATACTCTTTGACATATACGGTATCTCGGCTTACCCGCAATTTTTTTTGCATATAATCAGACTATAAATGGACATCTGCAATTTGAATTTGTATGGCCAATTTTGTCGTATTGGACCTTGGTACATACTTGGGCTGTAAATCAGTAAATTGAGACATTTTGCTGTAACATTAGTGGTTCACTGGTGGTCAAAACTGTGGTTCTAACAAGCCCCAGCTGGCCCCAACTGGCCCCAACTGGCCCCAACTGGCCCCAATGGACCCAACCCCCATGCTAATATTTGTTCCGTTGCGGCAAAAGATCATGTCCCGAATCGCCCCGACACAATTTTCTTAGCGCGTGTCGCTAGCACGCTCCTCATCGCTCGCCTACTCAAAATTCTGTCTTCCTCCCCTTCTTTTAAATACTTCCATCCTATTGCCGTTCTCTACATCACCAGTTTCTTCATTCTCGTAGAACACATCTCCCCTCAATCCTTCTTCTGCAATTTTATCAAGTTTATTCTTTGATAAACCGCAAAAATGGGTGCCGTCGTCGAAGATAAGAAGTCCTTCATGGGCATGCCCGTAAGTTTTTCTCTCTCCATCCATCCGATCACCTCAGTCAGCACCATCGACATTCGGAACATCTCATCACCAATCGACTTCAACGCCATCATGGAGCATCTATAGATCTCAATGGACATCATACTGCCATTTTCGGGATGGTCGGATGCTTCAATTGGATGTCGCGGAGCTGCATGAGATGGTGTTGTGGTCGATTGAAATTTTCACGTTCGCTCCTTTAGTCCAGTAACTAACTCAATTCTTCAATAGGGCTTCGTTGTCGATTTCTTGAGTATGTCAAACCACATCCGATACCTTCCGGCGATAAACTCGATGGAATTATTGCTGTCAACAAAATACCGAATTTTCCGCACCCTGAAGGCTTTACCAACGAGGATCAATACTGACAATTGCTCCCAGTGGGTGGTGTCTCCGCCGCCGTCTCCAAGACTGCCGCTGCTCCTATCGAGCGTGTCAAGCTCCTGATCCAGAACCAAGTATGTTACAAAGCCCTTATACTCTGAAACACTCCAATCTGCAGTGCTGTAAACATCGCGCCTAGCTCGTCATCTCCCCAGGTGACATAGGTAGCTCAAACGCGTCAGCGATGTTTCGGCACATGCTTTCCGGGGCTGTTTTTTGGGATATTTTGGATGAACCAATTGCTAATACGCAACTTTAGGATGAGATGTTGAAGTCTGGTCGTCTCGACCGCAAGTACGATGGTATCACTGAGTGCTTCAAGCGTACCATCAACCAGGAGGGTGTCGCTTCCCTCTGGAGAGGAAACACCGCCAACGTCATCCGTTACTTCCCTACCCAGGCCCTTAACTTCGCTTTCCGCGACACCTACAAGGCCATGTTCGCCTTCAAGAAGGAGCGTGATGGTTACGCCAAGTGGATGATGGGTAACCTCGCATCCGGTGGTGTAAGTTTTGTTCTGCCCTTGATCGTAAGATTTTTAACTGACTGGTATAGGCTGCTGGTGCCACTTCCCTCCTCTTCGTCTACTCCCTGGATTACGCCCGTACCCGTCTTGCCAACGATAACAAGAACGCCAAGTCCGGTGGTGAGCGCCAGTTCAACGGCTTAGTCGATGTCTACAAGAAGACCCTCGCTTCCGATGGTATTGCCGGTCTTTACCGTGGTTTCGCTCCCTCCGTCTTCGGTATCGTCGTCTACCGTGGTCTCTACTTCGGAATGTACGATTCCATCAAGCCAGTTCTCCTCGTCGGCCCTCTTGAGGGTAACTTCCTTGCTTCTTTCGCTCTCGGATGGTCTGTCACCACTGGTGCTGGTATCGCTTCTTACCCTCTGGACACTATCCGTCGTCGCATGATGATGACCTCTGGTGAGGCCGTCAAGTACAAGGGCTCCTTCGATGCTGGTCGCCAGATCATCGCCAAGGAGGGTGTCAAGTCTCTCTTCAAGGGTGCTGGTGCCAACATCCTTCGTGGTGTTGCCGGTGCCGGTGTCCTGTCCATCTACGATCAGATGCAGCTGATCCTTTTCGGAAAGGCCTTCAAATAGATAACTCGACCAGTTATGGGTAGTAGTGGATAAAAATGGAGTGTGACGGGGGGTTCTGATAATAATGTGCCGCGGTGGACGTTGTTGGGAGCTGGGTGGATAAGTTGTTGCAGACATCCATTGCCATGGTTCTGGAGCAGCTTGCGGTTGTTAAGGGTAGACCTTGATGCTGCTGTACTTTATAGCCTACGCAATTTTTTCCTGATGTATTTCTCTTGACTTTTGATAACGATCAAACACCCCACTGGATTTTACTTTTTTCTCTTCGTTGGCTGTTTTGCGCGCACATGCGACGATAGATATGGGACTTGATTATGTATGAAATAGAGAGGCTTACTTTAACCGCCGTGCATAACGTATCGTGACGTCTATCGTGATTCCCCTTGCAGCGTAGACGCCGTGTCATGCAACTCCTCCGTGTCACGAGAAAGGTACAATGTAGGCAGTTGTATTTAAGTGGGCTTTCGTGCCGTTGAAATTCCCGTCGTGAGCCCTATTTGCGGTACGGCATTTGGGATGCAGTAACAGTTATTCTCGGCTCTCAATATGGCTTCATTACTTTCAGCATCGGTTTCAACCACAGAATAATGCGTAGCAATGTAATGTAGATACGAGCAGTGTTTTTAAAGATACTCTTCCATTTACGAATATTTCCAATGTCTCGAGTAAAATAAAGCACAACGATATTGATAATATTTACTACAACAAGATCCCTATAATACCCCAATAAACCTCACACTACAAACCACCAACCTACCCACTCAAAAACCCCCGCTCCTGATTCCTCGCAAGCTCCGCCGTAAACGCATCAATCTTCACCGCAATCAAAACACACTCCACCGCGCTCTTATCATTCGAAGCAGCCTGCACCCTCACCCTCCACTGCCCCGTCCTAACAGTCCAGATCTCACTCTCCGCCCCTCCCCCTTCTACCCTCCTCCTCTTCCTCGGCGGCGCATCCGCACCCACCCCACCATCCTCCTCCATCTTCATCCCACCCTCCCCCCCCTCCTCTTCCTCCTCCTTCCACACCCTCCCATCCAAAACAACAGAACTACTTCCCTCAAACACAACCTTCACACTTCCCTCCCCCAACCCCCCACTCGCTGGGCTCTCCGGCTGACTGCCCTTTCCACTTCCCATCAACAGACCCATGGGGCGCGCATTGGGGACGTTGATTTTAGTAGCTAGCACCTCGACGAGGCGGCTGACCCTTTTCTTCGCATCGCCTGAGAACTCGGCGCGCATGGTGTCGATGTCAAGACGTGTGCACTCACCGCTGATCTCGATGATGAGTTCGCGTGGCGTGGCGTCCACGAAGGGACGCATGTAGTGCACCCACCCCGACATACTGGGAGAGGAGTATCGAAGATGTCTTGCTAATGGCTCGGGAGAGGGGGAGTTCTGGAAGGGGGCGTCGAAGGTGATTGACAAGCCCGGTTGGCGGATATCTTCTAGACGAATCGTGATTTCATCCTTCCCACGCTGGAGGTTATGCGAGATAGAATGGGGGATGAGTTTCTGCTCCAGTCCCTTGAAGAGGAAGTATCTACAATCTCTAAGGAGTTCAGCGCGGTGGGCTTCATTGCGGATGTGCAGCGGGTAGCCTTTAAGCATGTGGATTAGCTCTGCGAAGACTTCGCCAGAGCGGCTAGGGACGGCGGGGGGCATGATGGAGGGCGGGCGGAGGAGTCCCACGCGGTCGAGGCCCGGGAAGACGGCGTCGGTGGAGGAGAACATGACGGCGAAGCCGAGGGTGAAGAAGTTGGGTGTGTCGCCGGGGGCGGTGAAGAGGTCTTTTTGGACGCGGAATTCGCGCCCGCCGATGGAGATGTAGATGTTGTCTTCGAAGAGCTGGCTTACTAGCCTTGGGACTGGGCTGGGGTTAATGGATGACGAGAATGGGGTGGCAGGAGCACTTACGTTGGTAGAATTGGGCATCGGCGAATAGCTTGACGAAGTGGGATCCATCGCGGGGTTGGATGTGGTAGCCCTGTAGATGCCGCGATATGTCGGAGAATATCGTGGGATCTCGGTCGATGTATAATGTCTTAATGCCTTGGTCTGGTTCGCCCTGTGCCCTGCGGGTCTCGGCCTGGGCTAGCTGGCACTTAAAGTACTCCGAGAAATATGAGGGTGCTCTAGGTTTCTCAGCTGGGGTTCTAGACGCCATAGGGCTTGGGTGAAGAAAATATGCTCGGGGAGGCAACAGAGCATAGCTTGCGGACAGAATATTTGCACGTCAAGGAAAAGGGGTCAGATAATTCAATGGCTCAATATTCAGATGAATAATCGCCAATTCGATTGGGAGTAAAGTCATGTTCGACGCGTCCAGGCACCCATCCCCATCGTCTCAAGCACTCTCCAGTACAAAAAAAATAACCAGGACATGATAAGAACAGACAGAAATAATAAATTACATACCATCAGAACTGAGACTGGCTCCGCTCAACCTAAACAGCTTGCTCCCGATCTGAATCGGAAACACCTTTTCGTGCGGCAAAACATGAGGGATCTCTAGGCCCCTCACCGTCGACGGATCTCTCACGATGCCCGGGGCTCCGTGTCCATTCCCCATCAAGCTCGCCATCACTGCGGATGATGTCTTCTAACAATGGGACGCGCAGAAGGGCAATTGTCTGTTCACAAGCCCACGTGTGACGTCGATTACACGTGACAGCGTGTTTGGCTCTCTCCTCTGGCCAAGTCGTTATCAAATTATATAGTGCCTTTCCTCTGTACACACGGTGATTAGGGAAGAAAGATGACAAGGTGTGAGGATTTGATGTTGCTTTCTCAATTCCAGATCACACTCCGATGATTGTGTCAGCACAACTATCCTTCTTCTGGCGTATCTCTCCGGTGTGTCACGTGATCTTCCATTGTTCCCCTTCAGCATTATTTAACCCAAAACTGTAAAACCGATATGAAATTCACCTGAGAGTATGTGGTTTGAGATGGAAATCATTTAAAATTAGGTGTATATCGTATTCATAATACCATCTTATAGCGAAGTCTTGGGGATTTTGGCTATATTCACAGCGAAATACAAAATTCAATTCACAAATGATTTATTTTAAAACTTTTAAAATAAAAATATAGAATGTCCACATTCAATTCTCTCAATACTCAAAAAATCAAATACTCCATCGCGATAGCCGCGGTATACGAGTGTAGAAAAAAGACTCAAAATTATTGCACGCCTCTTCCCATGGCCTTTCCCCTTTCCCTCCTCTAAATTGTCATACAGTTGCTTTATCACACCAAACCCCCCACCCCCCATCACAGACCCGCTACTTTACAGTAACAAGGCAGCACCGAGAGCGACGAGACCAGCCAAGTATGGTGCGTTAAGAGTGCCGGCACCACTGCCTGGAATGGTGGTAGAGGTGGTAGTGTTGCTGGCGCCCGAACCAGCACCGACAGAGCCAGCGCTGGTGCCGCTTCCAGCACTGGTATCAGTGCTAGAGGTGGTGTCGGTGCCAGTGGAGGTAGTATCGGTGCCAGTGCTAGATCCAGAGCCGGAGCTGGTGTCCGATCCGTTGCTAGAGCCGACGGTTGTTCCAGTGTTGGTGTTTCCACTTGGTGCCACGGTGATCGGTGCAGCTGCAGAGCCTGCGATGTAGGCGTCGAGGGAGCGGGATGCGTTCTTGGCGGTGCTGGGGAGAGGTTAGATCATATTTCTGTACGATTAACGGCATTGTGAACTTACTTCTCGTTGATGACCATCACCATGCCGTTCTGGCAATGCTTGCCCTGGGCGCAGTACAGCCAGATTGGAGTCTTGTTGAGGATGGGGATCGTGTATAACGGAGCGGTCGTTGCGTCAGCTGCTACAGGCATAAATCCGGTGCTGATGCCGGTGACGTTTGTGCCAGCTCCCAGAGGTAGACATGGCGCATCGAAGGTGGACTGGGTGACGGTGTGGTTTCCAACGCCGAATTGGAACTGAACCATGTCGCCGACATCAGCGACGAGGTTGTTCGGGGAGAAAGTGAGAGTGTTGGTCTTTCCGGAAACCCAAACCACATGGACCTTCACCTGTCCCTGGGCGAAGACAGTAGAGGAGTAGAGCGCCGCGGCGGCAAGGGTGATCTTTGAGAATTGCATGGTGAAGTTGGTTGAGTGAGATTTGATTGATTTCGTGGAAGTGATGAGAGTTGAATTGAACGAATGTGGATTTTCTGAAGGCGACTAGCGCTTTATGTTTGAACTGACCGGCAGGACTTATTAACAAGTAGAAGTGAAGAATGAAAGTGAAAATGGACAATAGAAAGCGAAGAGAACAACAGCAGAAAGACGTAGGATAAGGAAGAAAGAGAAGTTTGGAAACAAGAGGGAAGAGGAAAGCATAAATAAGGAAAGACAGGAAATTGGCTTGGGTGTCTGGGACCTCTGGCCCTGCGTTTGAGGGCCTCAGGGGGAAGGTAGTGGTGGGACGGGAGAAGAGAAAAAGCTGGCGTGGCTTGGGGACCTAGTCTGGTATTGAAACTGTTTCGTGAAGGCCATCGGAAATGGGAACCATAGTGGCCAAGATGTATTGACGTCCCATCAACATCGCTGAAGGGGTTGGAAGGGGGTGCATTGGCGGCCAGGAAGGTAGGGCCGTGCGCCTTGGCCTCGACCACGGCAGCCAGGTTTATTCCTGTCAACGAGGTGCATGTCACTTCAGCCTCCATCGTCGACAATGTACGCACCAGCGTACGTCGTCGGTCATGAAGACTGAACGAAGCATTAAACAATTCTCACAGATCTGGATCAGTACACGAATATTGTACGTATGCTTCAATGCTTCAAATTATTTGTAAGTAACGTACAAGTCTCCCATATGCTTCTTGGACAGCACAGGCCGCCGGATCTTGAAGTGCCCGCCCAAATGTTGCGGGGGTCAAATCTGAAGCACACAAGGGTTTTGTCGTGGTCGCGGAATGCTGCTCTGAGGTTAAGCGAGTTTCACAGAACCGCTCAGGCCTGGCCGGCATCAGACGAAGCCACCAGCCAAGGGAACCAACGCACGCACCATTGTAATTGACGAGAACGGTAGTTTTTAATTTGTATCTTAATCGAGATTGGATAACCTTATTGTTTCTGCATAGCCGAAAAGTGATCGAACAAAACAAGTGGAGATATTGAAGCTCAACACTCACGATCACGTGATCTGACACATGTATTTGGACGGCTTGACCTTCTCTTCAGCCCATCTCGAAAGTTTATACATGGGTCATAATGTTCTGTTTCATGATATCATCTGTATGATTTGGGGTATTCAGCCATGGCGCTCGTGATCGGATTCGTTCGGCCTTCCCCGTATCTCCCGCATCGCACCTTGTGTGTGTGTGTGTGCCTTCGAATCCAGTGTCTTTACCTCGACCGTTGTCTCCATAAGGCTGCCCTTTTCATATGCGCTTGGCCTGGCTGGCTTCTGAGCACAGCGAGCCGCCCGTGCTGATACTTCTGTGCTGAACTTCGTCAATCTCGATAGATCCCATGTCCGAAGCAGCGTGCCGCCCGAGGTATTCCCCCAGACCAACCCCTCTGGAAACCTCTCATAATAAATATTACATCACAACACTCAATCATCCTCCCTTCAAAAATCAAGCACCAACTGCGGCGCCAACTTCTCCAAATCTTCAACCTGTGAAAGCCGCATTAGCCGCTCATCCTCATCCCCTCCCCGCGCTCCATCAGAAAACATACCTCCAAAAACCCATCCCCCCTCCCTTCACCCCCTCTCTCATACGCCGCCCTCGCAATCGCCTCCCTCACAAAAGTCTCCATATACTTCCCCACCGCCTTATCCGCGCCCCTACTGATCCTCGTGCGCTCGTCCGCAAAGAACTCCGTAAGCAACGTCGTTAAGATCGCCGGGGGTATGGTCTCAGTGGGCGCATCGGGCGCGATGGCGTCGTCATCATCATTGTCGTCGGGGTTGGGGCGTGAGGAGGGGGTTTCGGTGGTTGTTGTGGCTGTGGTGCGAGATGAGGAGGGAGCGGGGGCGGGTTTGGCGCGTGAGGATGTGCTGCCGGTGGAGGGGCGCTGGGGCTTGAAAGGTTTAGTTTTTGAGGCGGAGCGGTCGGGTGGCATGGTGTTGGATGGGGATATCGGGGGTTTTGGTGGGTAATCTTGTATTGGAGGCTGGGATGGGAATATGGTTGTTCGTAGGGTTTGTTGAAGGCGTGTTGCCGAGTGGAGTTTGACACGAGGGATGGCGGCTTTGACGCGTCAGCACGTGACCAGAGCATTATATCTACGCAACGTGAAATAACCTGTCCGCGACTTATTTAAACTTCATTATTTCCCCATCTATCAGTAAGGTATATTTGAAAATAAAAAGAGCCAGAATAGTGAACAAACCCACGTTAGTAGCCGCAGAAAATTAGTCGTGTTCAGCTGACCTATTACGTAGAGCATCGTCAGCTTACTGTGGTGTTACCCATATCCCTATTGAAGGCTGAACTAAGTCGTGTAGTATATAGAACAGGACCTGTTAATATATTCTGTTCATAATCTGATTCTACATACTTAGACATATGTGTCTCTCTCACGCCAGCAAGGCATTAATCTAAAATCAGCAAGTAAAAGACAATCATCATGACATCTAACCTCGCTCATATCGCCAGCAAAATCCAACAGCAGGCCTCAGAGCTGCAACCTAATAATGAAGAGCAGCGATTGAGCCTTCTGCAGTCTGCCCGTGCCCTCGTCAATGAACTCGAAAACCCCCATGAGCGCATCATGCGCATGTGCTATTATGAGAGCGCAATCTTCATGGCAACGAAGGTCCTCATCGATTTGGGCATCTTTAAAATCCTCGCAAAGACCGCTGAGCCAATAACCGCATCTAACCTAGCTCAAGACACTGGGGCAGAGCGTGCCCTTGTAGAGCGTCTCCTTAAGCACATTGCAGTCGAGTTCTTCGTGGATGAAGCGGGACCAGATACATACATCGCGAACGACATTACAAGGTGCATTGCATCCTCTGGGGGGCAAGGCACAATCGAGGATACATTCCAAATCGTCCGCGTCGCCAACACGGTTCCTGACTTCCTAAGGGAAACTAACTACGTGAACCCGACGGACAAGGATAAGACTGCATGGAAGTATGCATACAAGACAGACCAGCACTTTTTCGAGTATGTGAACACTCCTGGGCGGGAGCAGAAGCTGGAGGCATTCTGCAATCATATGGAATTCAAGACGGTTGGGCTAAAGTGGTATGAAGTGCCGGGGATTATGGAGGCTGCGTTTGGGGATGCGAAGGTTGGGAAGGATGATG
The DNA here is from genome assembly GCA_001662585.1 of Pseudogymnoascus sp. WSF 3629. Taxonomy (NCBI): domain Eukaryota; kingdom Fungi; phylum Ascomycota; class Leotiomycetes; order Thelebolales; family Thelebolaceae; genus Pseudogymnoascus; species Pseudogymnoascus sp. WSF 3629. The sequence continues at coordinate 61,936 of KV454646.1, forward strand.
TCCTGCTCATTGATGTTGGAGGCAATGGTGGACACGACTTAATCGGCTTTCATAAAGCACATCCCTCCATGCCAGGCCGCTTGATCCTCCAAGACCTTCCCGCAATCATCCAATCCCTCGACTCTGCCGCGCTAACCCAGCAAGGCATCGAAGTTATGGGCCATGACTTCTTCACGCCCCAGCCCATATATGGTGCTAAGGTGTACTATCTCAAGATGTGCCTACACGACTGGCCGAACCCGCAGTGCATTCAGATACTCTCACAACTGAAGAGTGCTCTAAAGCCCGGGTATAGTAGGATCTTGTTGAATGAGATCGTGGTCCCAGATGAGAAGGCAGGATGGTTCGAAACTAGTGTGGATCTGCTAATGATGCAGGTGCATTCAGCGCAGGAGCGGAGAGAGCGGGAGTGGATAGCCTTAGTGGATGCGGTAGGTGGGTTAAGAGTTAAGCATATTTGGGATGTGGACGGGGCCGTGGAGAAGGTTATCGAGATCGATGCGGTTTGAGGCGCTTGAAAAAAATCTCATTCAGAGTTCTGGTTCTAGAAGTGATGGAAACATCCAGCTCCTCCGTTGACTCGGGTTAGTCGGTGATGGTGCCGTATATGCAGCCACCAAGTCCAGTCACAGTTAAACTCTGCTGTAAGTTATAATTGCAATTTATCTTTATATACATCTAAAATACAATGCTTGAAAAGTTAAATATGTGAAGAGTGAATACTATCACAAGGAGAACCGTGTCAATCGTCCTCAACAGGAGCAGACGCACCGAGAGCCCCAATCACCACCATCGACCTAAAAAATACAAGATCTCAGGGGCTAACCCATTTATTTCGTCATCCCCTTATACGCCACAATCCTCCTATCCCCGGCATGCTCGGTTAGGGTATACCACTCCCCCCTCGCCTCATGATAACTGAGATCCTCCGCCCCGGCCGGAAACCAGCCTTTGGCCAACTTCGCCGCATTGCCCGGAATCCAACTCCACAAATCCGCAGCAGGCGACGCGCTGCGCGCAAAATAAAACTTGCCCTTCCACGACATCCCGCCTTGCATCTTGAGAATGTTGATGCACGATGCCCAGGTCGCGGTGGCAACATTGGCGGTAGTGGCGAGCTTGCGGGTCGTGTAATCGAGGGGGTAGCGGATCACGCGGATGGGTGTCTTGACGTCGGTTTCTTGGTATTCGCCGATGATGAGACTGTCAGGGGTGGTACTGCGATCGAGGGAGACCCAGGAGTGGCGGAAGGGGGAGTCGGGTTGTTTGGATTTCCAGTCAAATTTCCTGTTGGGAATTAATATCAGAATCTGGGCCGATGATATGGGAGGATCGGGAGGAGTTAATAACTTACCACATCTGAGGCAGAACGTATGCGTAATTGTTGGCAGAGTATTTTCCCGTCTTCGGATCCTTCCCCACTCTGTCCCCAGCGCCGACAGCCCACATACTACTCACATTGAACACGCGGAGTCCACTGTCCGTATCCACAACATACAGCGCATCACCATACCACATAATTCCTCCCGCGTGCACCGAGACCTCCTTGAAATCATAATCCGCACTCGGCTCTACGAGCAACACATGGCGGTACTTATGCGTCGAGCGATCTATAAAGCTGATCCGTGCCTTCTTCTTCTCGTTCGTTGCCGCCTCCTTCTGGTACCAGCTCACGGCCCAGACGGAATGGCCTTCATATTTCCCGTTTCCGAGAGCGTCACCAGAGCTGCTGATTCCCTGGGGGTAGTATTTCTTCGTGTCGTCGTCGCCGTCGTTCCAGCCCCAGCTCTCGAGAGGTTTGCCGTTACCGGTTTTTGGGGCTTTCTTGACGAGTTGTCGGTTTGCGTTCGTGAGGACCTGGGTCATGGATACGGTCTTGAAGTGCTTGGAGAGCTTGGTGGTGTGGGTGTTGGCGGAGTAGGTGAGCTTGAAGTTTTTGGCATCGAGGAGAGGGAGTTTGGCATCGTTGCGGTTGCAAGTTCGAGGATCTGCAGCTGCGACGGCGGCGGTGGCAAGGAAGCCGAGGGTGAGAAAGGAGGGGATAATCATCTTCAAGAATGGAATGAGTGAAGATCTAGTTAGTAGGTTGGTGGATATTAGAGAAAGTTTGTTTCCACGGGCCCTTATGAGACTTTATAGAAACATTGTTACAAGGCCAAGAGCGAGTTTTCTAATGCCTACTTCCTCAGCCACGTAAAAACCTACCAGATCTTCGCTCATCCCATTCTTTAAGATGATTCTCCCCTCCCTCTTCACACTCAGCCTCCCTGTCACCGTTGCCCTTGCAGCCGAAGACCACCGAAACGAGACTAAACTGCCTCTCTTCGACGCCATATTTACCCACAGTGCCCACCCACAAGTCGAATCAGGGGAAGCTATATGGCGCTAGTAACGACGATCCTCAAGCTTACTTTCATGTCGCGTTCTTAAAATAAGACTGGAGCAATAATCGCACCGCCTTACTCTCCAGCTCAGAATTAGTCTGCTGCCCATGGGAATTTGCTATGCAGCTGCTGCAGATTGAAATTAGGTCTGCCCTTCAGGAACAAGGGTTTCGTGCCGTCATTTATTTAAGGAATTTCTTGGGGGAAGTCGTAATCGAGGGGGTTCTGCTTCCCCACACATGCACGCTAAGGATAAGCAAGAAGAACGGAAGCACGCGATCAAAAATACGATCAAAAACAAGAATACAATGTTGCGTTCTCACTACATATCTCCTTCGAATATCAACTGAATGCTTTCTAACTCTACCTTCAAGCAAGACTAGGGATGTTGAAGATTGTACACATCCAGAGAAAATAACACTATTTTGACATTAGCGTACACTAGCTTCCACCTGCCAAATCCAAAATATGCCTTGCCAAGCCTTCTAAGCCACGCGGGCACCATCCATAAGCCCCCTGATTTCTCCCGCCGCCCTCCCCGCTTCAAGTCCAAACAACATTCAAGCTTCTCACATGAATGCTGGCTCTTATAAGTCACCGAACCCGAAGCCGACCTTGTTATGATCTCGTTATAGTCCATATTATCCCTCCAGCACGTGCCTTTACTAGATCTTTTCAAAAGCGAACCTTCCATCGTTCACCGCGCAGAGCATATCAGCAGAGCTTCTGAGGTCGTCTATCCTCTTCATGCAAAGCTAAGAACCCCGCTGGAGAGTAATCCACCGACTAAAGAATGTGAAAGAGAGAGCTTGACTCTTTATCCTATTTTCACTCATCGTTCGCCCTGCTCACCCTGCTCACCAATGGCCATCTATATGTCACGGTGTAACGTGTCTCACATAGCACACCGACACTTGCGATACATAATTTTGTATTCCAATCGCACCCTACAACCCCTCCTACAGATGACACCTGCACTGAGACATTTTGATTACGCTAGATAATAGGTTTCACCGTTCCATGAAATACCATTTGCCCACGACAACGCTGGCCAAGATTACACGACGAAGAGGGTCGCGATGGTTCATCCCGGCCCGCCTGTCAACACTATCCTTTCTGCACAGCTAATGTTCTAGCTACAGTATCCGGGCATGAATGAATGAATGTGGATTAATGCCGTGACTAAGTATTAAGGGTCTAGAGCCATAGCTCTAATTCCATAACCCTCGACCAACCATTGAAAATCGCAATATAATAGTAAAGGAGTCTTGCTCCACGTATACAAAAGGCCTTGCCTTCCAGTTAGAGGCCACCTCAGCTGTCTTGAATCAGCGATCCGACGATCTACGCCATATATGAACATTATTGATTCCAGCACAAAGCTGATGTCTCGGGTTTAAAAACTGTTTATTTATTGAACTAATGACTATCGCAAGCAGACATTCATCTCTAGATACTTTTTCTTTTGTGATCCACACTGAAAATTACGTATATAAGGCGCTATAGGGTCTTCACTTTCCTCAAACATTCTGCATTTACAGTTCCACAATCATCCCATCTCCCTTAACTATCACTTATTCTCATCATGCGCACCTCAACCATCCTTACTCTAGCCGTGTCAATCTTTACGGCAGTAACCACTGCTATTACCGGCGATGAAGGAGTTGTCGAGTTTCAAAAGTTGGCGAGTGCAACTACAGAGTATAATAATCAGCTCTCGATGGTGAACGACGAAACGGGGCTTTCGGGAGGTTATGTAAGTGAAATTTGTGTATTCTATCCTGGCTTTTATGACAACCTCAACTAACTAAAGGATTCGTATTATAGAGAGCTTCTATAGGTCTGATCCAGTTGAAGGATGCCTTTGCAGCTTCTATTGAAAAGTTCAAGGAAGGAGTCGACCCTGATGTTAGTATCTGAACTCCTAGGGATTAGTAATCTATATCCATTAGCTGTGTTTTGTTTTAACGTCCGGGTGACTCTAGCCCAGCAAAGTTCCCCCGGAGGTTTCAGGTGGTGATGCCGACCGAATTCTAGCGGAAGCAAAAACGGTAGCTAAACACCAGTGCCCTGTTTTGGCGGGTAGCTCCTAATATACTGTATAGTTTCTTGATCTCCTCGATGGCTCGTTGGGCGAGCTTCAGAGAATTCACGGCATCAGAACAGCAACCCCGCATCACTACGATATTCAGAGCGCGCTTGAACCTATCATATCGATGGATAGTTCATCACTCTCAAGCGTAAGTACAAGCATGCCGTGCTCAACTGCCACACCGCGCCCTCACCGGCTTATATTACGTTACTAACAATAAACCCCTACAGATGTCCGGAAACCTCCAAATCTGGCTACCCATTGATAAGTGGACACCAACAGAAAACTTGTTCAATCCAGAAATAGCCAAAATCGGTTCTGTTGCGAAGGCATATAGAACACTGTGAATACCATTAGAAGGGCTATTGCTGCTGAAAGCGCTGCCGAGATTGTTGTTAAGGTGAGGGGACGGCAGGATGGTATCAGAAGATGGATTGCATAGACACGCTCAGCAGGGTTTTCCCTAGCTGCTTTGGCCAATGGGCGAGCATAACTGCCCCGAAAATTCGACTTGGATTGAAATTTAAACTGCTGCTGCCTAGATCGTGCATCTTGTGTTGCTCCAATTCATGGCACGGGTCTTGTCCCTTTACAACTTCGTAGCGGCCTCATTCAATGAAATGGAAGGGGTTGAAACGTAGAATTTTCAACCGTGGCTTAGAAGGTCCTAGAACGAGAATGAGTATCTAGTAGATGACACCCATCTCATCCTGAACCCGCCAAATTCTCACTATTCCACCCCTCCCCATCACCGCCCCCCAATAACCCCACCCCAAACTCCCCATCCCCACCCACCAGTCCCAACATCTCCTCATCCAAGAGCCCGCCCCAAAACTCCCGCTCTCTCACCGCCAATTTCCGGGACGCGAATATCTCCTGAGCCGCACCTTTTACCTGCCCTTGCGCTTTCCGAGCGGAGGGCCAGACAGCAGCTATAGTTTTGAGAGCTCCGGTATATAGACGGATTTGCTGCTTGATCTCCTCATTCCTCCCCGCCCCCTCCAATCCAGCCCAGCGCGACAAATCAACGATAGCACCTAACGTAACGACACAGGTGAAGAAGTGCGTGTGTAAGGTTAGAGGGACGGGGAGGGCGATGAGTGATGCGATGTCGGAGGCGGCTTGGACCACTTTTGCAGCGTGAATATTATAAGTTGGTCCGCCAGTGGTGGGCTGGTGAGGAGCGCAGGAGGTGATGGTTTGTGTAGGTGTACTGTCTAGGTGGGCGTGCTGTCTATGGAGAAGCAGTGTGGACCTGTTTGTGGGAATTAGTTGGGGGGCTCAACGCATAGCTTAACTTGCAACTTCCGACTTGACTTTTAGATTATGCAGGGAGATGTAGTATGAGAAGTGGTTACGGTGTAAGGAACTGAGGACTTACGCGTACGTAATCATATGCGCTTGGAATATCATCTCGTCTATCCTCCCATCCTCGACAACAATCCTCTTTGTAGAGGGGAGATGGAGGCTCCAGTTCACGAGGTAGGCATCCGTCTTCGCGATTAGGGGATCGTCTGGAAAGATGGGCTTTGGGATGGCGAGGATTCGCGCCAGGTTGGAGACGGCGGCGATGCGATAGGCGAAGGAGGAGAAGATGGTGTCGTCTTCCGAGAAGTCCCCGTCGTTGAATTCTTCTAGAGAATGAGGGGAGGGTATATTCTAGGGTTGTTAATCGACCGCCGGCGAAGGGGGGATATTAACTACTAACTCCAGATATATAGTTCCCCTCCTCGCATGGAAGTCCGACTCCCTCCCCAACCCCATCTAATCTAACAGAGCTAGCCTGATGCACACCAGCAACCATCCCATCTAGGACCACGCACTCCCACCACGTCCTGCGCCAACTCTCCTCCATCACACTATTTCCACCACCATTCCTTTCTGCAAACCACTCGTGCTGCATGCCGATCTCGAGGGCAACATCTACCGCCTGATTAAAGAAGGCGAGGGCGCGTTTTAGTTCCCCGCTTCCGTCCAATCCGATAGCGATAAGTAGGTTGGCCTGAACAGCGTAGCCGTCATGTGGACAGAGAGGAGAAGAGATCTGGTGGACTGCTTCGGCGAGCAGAAGGGGGGTGTGGGAAGGCTGAATGTGGAAGGAGGTGATATAGGTGATTGCGGCGAGGAGGTGGGGGAGGGGGCGTAGGGAGAGGAGCGTGAGGAGCGTGGAGAACGGGGGAAGGAAAGGGTGGGCGGGATGGATATAGTGGTAGTATGCTGGGAGGTAATCGGTGGTGGTTGCTATGGATTGGCATGTAATGTCCGTGTTAGTGAGGGAAGAGTTAGTGAGGCGGGGGATAGTAGGCGACTCCATGGATATTGTAGGAGAATTGGCTATAGATACGGCTAGACACGCAGTCAGTACTGTAATCAAAGACATTATGAGCACCCACTTGGCGAATTTACTCCTCTAACCCTCCCCCTCCTCCTATACCCCCGCCGCGACTGAACGAAACTGCATTGTAGGTCCTTAGACACGCAACGAGCGCACGGCTTGACGCCGTCGCATCTTAGGTGTCGAGAGCGGCAGGCGACGCATGCGGCGGGGACAATGTGCTTAGTTTCTTCATCAGTAGGGGTGCTCATGTTATTGTGCTACTTTTTGTGTTGCGTAGTTGTAAACATGGCTGAAGTGTAAATGGTAAATGATGCTAATCTATAGTTTAACGTTTAATCGTAATGGTGGCGATTGATCACCATAAACATGTACAAGTACAAACAGAGCCTATATAATCTAGTGGTGAATGAAGTACAAGTACAAGATTATATATGTACGTACGGGGACTATTATGGTCCCCGATCTAGTCGATGCGGATAAAAGTGGTTCCTTCCCCATTCTGGTCCCCGAGGTCGCCGATGAACTTCCCTGTCTATACAACTATCATTTTTATTCAGGGCGCAGTATTGTAAACGACTCGAATTAAGCCATCTTATTACTATAATGCAGCAGAGCCAATAACGGATTTAGAATAAATACTAATATCAATATCGAAACTAAGGGTTCAGTCTGCAAACTCGAGGTATTGGCCAAGTCGGCCATACCTCGAGTTAGCCCCAGCCTCTCGGTGACCAGTTTACGTCAACTCGGGGACCTCAGCTCAACTCGGGGACCTCAGCTCAACTCGGGGACCTCAGCTCAACTCGGGGACCATGACAGAACGAAATCTCTATCCTCGTCCCCGTCTCACCTCTCATCAGAAAATCCCTTCCCTACTTCTCCTATTAAGAAACGTTATAAGAACCATGGCCGCCAGTCTCCTACCCCGCTAAATCGCTAATCCATATACCCCCATCATTAAGTCATGGCAGCTCCTAACCAACACAACGGACATTACATCCAACAACATGATACCTACTCCCCCGATCTAGAGCGCCGACCTACTGACGCGCACCTGCGGAATACTACAGTCAAGAACTTCGCATGGCAGGACATTACTGTCACCGTCAAGGACAATAATACGAAGCAGCCCAAGGCCCTCTTACAGGGCGTTAGCGGGATTGTAAATGCAGGTATGTACCTCATATCATAACCTTAACCCACCACCTCCAACACACATACCAACGTCATCTAATATCACAATGTCCACTACTAACCAGTAATTTCCAGGCGAAATATGCGCCCTAATGGGCCCCTCCGGCTGCGGCAAAACCACCCTCCTCAACGTCCTCGCCCACCGAACTGCTGCATCTGGAGCCGACACCACGGGTTCAACACTCGTCGACGGCAGCACCGTGTCAACCGAGGCGTTTCGCCGGATGAGCTCGTACGTTGAGCAGGAGGATGCGCTCATCGGCTCGTTGACCGTGAAAGAGACAATGGTGTTTGCCGCGAGGTTGGGAGGTGCGAGGTATGATTGTTCTGTTCTACAATAAGTTACTTGATAGGCGATGCTAACCTAGTGTCTTCTATAGTGGATTGTCTAAAACAGAGAGAATGGATCGTGTAGATGGCCTGCTTGATTCATTTGGACTTCGTAACCAGTGCGATACGCTTATTGGGACGCCGATCAGAAAAGGGATCAGCGGGGGTCAAAAGAGGCGGGTTAGTGTTGCTAGCCAGCTGATCACAGGCCCGAAGCTGTTGTTCCTGGATGAACCGACTAGTGGTCTTGATTCCGCCGCCAGCTGGGAGGTAATATCATTCATCAAGAACATTGCGCAGAAGAACAACGTAAGTGCGACCTCGACTGCTTTCTCAACAGTGTTTAGTGCTAATATACTGTGATAGTTGATCGTAATAGCCTCCATCCACCAGCCCTCCTCCTCCACCTTCCGCCTCTTCGACAAAGTCCTCCTCCTATCCTCCGGCCGCCCGCACTACTTTGGCTCCGTCCCCGAGCTAGCTCCTTTCCTCAAGACGATGGGCCACCCCGTCCCCCTCCAGACCAACACCGCCGAGTTCGTCCTTGAGCTAATGAACGTCGACTTCGCGCCCGACCAGGCCTCCGCGAGAGCACAGCTAGACGGCATGCAAGAGGCATGGGAAGCGTCTCCTATGTCCGCAGCAATCGGGACAGAAATCGGCATCGTCGCCCAGAAATCCAATCATAGCAAAACAGCATCCGACGCCAAAGGCGCGCGCGCAGGCTTCCTCACTATAGTACTGGCGCTGCTACATCGCTCCTTCATCAAGAGTTATCGCGATGTAGTCGCCTATGGTATCCGCATCGCAATGTACCTCGGCCTCGCCATCATGATGGGAACCGTCTGGCTCCGCCTCGGAGATGACCAGCGCTTCATCCAACCCTTCATCAATGCCATCTTCTTCGGGAGTGCATTCATGTCCTTCATGGCCGTCGCCTACGTGCCCGCCTTCCTCGAGGACCGAGCGACGTTTGTAAAGGAACGAGCGAATGGACTGTATGGCGCGCTCCCATTCATCGTGGCGAACTTCCTCATAGGGCTACCATATTTGTTTCTCATAACGATACTGTTTAGTATTGTGGCGTACTGGTTGTCGGGCTTTGAGCCGACAGCAGAGGCGGTTTTTACTTGGATTATGTGGTTGTTTTTGGATCTGGTCGCTGCGGAGAGTTTGGTGGTGTTGGTGTCGTCCTTATTTCCCAACTTCGTCGTAGCGCTCGCGCTGACGGCTTTCGCCAACGGACTCTGGATGAGCGTCGGCGGCTTCCTCGTTCCTCCCACCGTCCTAAATGTCTTTTGGTACTACGCCTTCTCGTTCATCGACTATCAGCGCTGGGTGTTCCAGGGCATGATGGTGAACCAGTTCAAGAACCAGACGTATGGGTGTGGGGTGGGATGTAATTGTATGTACCAGACTGACCTTGCGTCCCAGTGTCGGATCGAGGGGACGGGGATACTAGGTCAGTATGGGTATGCGACTAATCGACAGGGACAGTGGGTGGGGATCCTTATTGGGATTATTGCGGGGTACAGAATACTCGGCTGGCTCGTGTTGGTTTTCCGGAAGTAGGAGGAGAGGAATCTATAGAGGCAATGTTAAAAGTTTGGTGAGTGAGTTGTGCGATGATAGGGGGTTGGCTAAATGTACTCTGTTTATTAGATATTCTTTACGCCAAATAGTCTCGCGTATGTGTTAGTAGCTAGTTCCTCTTGAGAGAGGGGTTTCTGTACCAAAAATTCAACTTGTATTATAATTTAAACTGCTGCCACCTGAATCGTATCTGTGTTCCCGTATGGATTATTCAGAGAGCCCCAGAGTACAATTCTTCTTAGTGGGTTGTCACTGGTATCCCTCGTTGATGATTGGCGAGGCTAGTCATTCATGATAGATGCTCCATGCATAGAACGGTGTTGGATCCAAAATTGGAAGGCGATGAAGCTTCGAATCCTTCGCTGCCACAATATGGGTTATTCGCCGCGGCGCATGCATGCAGGGAACATACTAGTTACAGTACTATCGGGTTGGTTTGCATTTTGGGATTAACATCCATACTGGATATAGGCTTGTTCTGAAGGCTTCATTATTTCTTATAGTTCCACCCCGACAGCGGAGTTCTTTAGAATAGGTCAATCTGCTACCAACGAACGCAAAGAACCAGCCATCATGAATCACGCACAAGCTTCTGTCAGACGTCCACCGCAACCCCCTCTCAACTTTGCTCTACTAGCAGACCCCACCTCAGTCCTCCAGGCCAGCAACAAGCTATGTGAGAATCTCCAGCAATTCATAAACAATCTGGTATCTACAGTCACCCCAGCAAAAGCAACATTTGACAATGTCGTCCTACAACTTCTCCAGCACGAGAATGAGATGCAACTTACCTACGTCATCACCATGCTATCTCTCGTCGCACCTGATACGGCGCTTAGAAATGCTGCGGCTGAGGCTTCGGATAGGATTTCGCATTGCGTGATGGATTGCAGAGAGAGTAATGTGGAGTTGTTTCGTCTTATAGACGCTGTGTACCAGCGACAGAAAGATGACGAGACACTCGACGCTGAGAGCCGGAAGGCCCTCGTGGAGGAGAGACGGAGTTATATCCGCAAGGGACTTGGCTTGTCAGACGCTCCTCTAGCAGAAGACGCCAATGGCAGCAGTACAGCTAGTTCTGACCGCGACGCGTTCAAGCATAATACGCGCAGGTTGCAAACCATTCAATCCGAATTCCTCAAGAACTTGGATGAAAAGCCTCATTTCATCTGGCTTACCCGCGCCGAGCTCGCCGGAGTTCCAGAAGATGCACTCTCTGGACTCGAGGCCGGGACTGGAGAGTTGGAGGGCAAGTTGAAGCTAGATCTGAATGGCATGCAAGCTAGATGGATGTTGACTGTAGTGAGCTCGCCGGTTACAAGACAGAAGATTTATTTGGAAAGTAGACGGATTGTAAGTTAGGACGGTTTGATTCTTTCTCTAACTGGTCTCCCTGGGGGAGTTCGTCGATTTTGTAGTGCGATCTAACACTGACATCACCACAGGCAAAAGAAAACATCCCCCTATTCCACGAAGCAATCCATCTGCGCCACCAATCCGCCCAACTCCTCGGTTACCCAAGCCATATGGCCTTCAAAGTAGAAATCACAATGGCCAAAACCCCCTCCGCCGTGACCGATCTCCTAACCCCCCTCCGCGATCTCGTCATCCACCACTTACCATCCGACCTCTCCAAGCTCCTCCACCTCAAAAAAACCGACCCCGCCGCACAGGGCCAACCAAATGCTGATGTGATACTCTGGTCCGATATCCCCTATTACACCCGTCTCTACGAAGAACAGAATTACTCAGTGGATCAAGACCAGATAGCGGAATACTTCCCTCTTTACGAGACGGTCTCTAGGATGCTCAGCTTGTTTGGCAACCTTTTCTGCTTCGAGTTCATTGAGCTCACAAATCGCGAAGCCAGCTCAGCTGACGATCTGGTAAAACAAGGTCTCATCTGGCACCCCGACGTCCTCCTCTACAGCGTCTGGAACGACTCCCAAGAAGGCGGGGAGTTCGCAGGATACCTCTACCTCGACCTTCACCCCCGCCTCGGCAAGGCCGGCGGCGCCCAATGCCGCCCTCTCCACCTCGGCTTCTCCAACGCAGATGGACATCGACACCACCCCTCAACCGTCCTCCTAACCAACTTCCCCAACCCTTCCCCAGGAAAGCCGTCCCTCCTCCACCACTCCTCCGTAACCCTCCTCTTCCACGAGCTCGGGCACTGCATCCACGACCTCTCCGGGCGATCCACATACTCCCGTTTCCACGGCGCCGAAACGGTCGTAGATTTCTCAGAGGCGCCGTCGCAGATGTTGGAGAATTGGTGTTGGGATGCTACCGCGCTCAGGGAGTTGTCGGGGCATTATGAGACGGGGGGGAGGTTGCCGGATGAGGTTGTTGAGGGGTTGGTGGGGACAAGGGGGGTTCTTGGGGCGGTGAAGATGGTGTCGCAGGTGAGGATGACGGTTTTTGATGGGGTTGTGCATTCTGAAGATGCGGAGGGAGGGGGGATTGATGTGGATAAGATCTATGCGGAGTGTGATAGGCTTGGGGGAATAACGAGTATTGGGGATGAGTGAGTACCCCCTATCCTTCGTAGGCTCGCGGTGAACTGATGACTGGACTATAGATACGGATACACAACTTACAGACACCTCTTTACTGGTAGCGATGCAGGGATGTACGGATATATCTGGTCTAAAGTTGTGGCTATGGATATGTTTGATGCTGTCTTCAAAAAGGATCCTCTAGATGATAGGGTGGGAAGGAGGTATAGGCATATGGTGCTTGAGAAAGGGGGTAGTCAAGCTGAGATGGAGACGCTTGTGCAGTTTCTTGGTCGGAGGCCGACGTCTGAGGCATTCTATAAGTCGTTAGGTTTGAAGTAAATCGAAAACCGTATTTATCGAGCAGCCCGGATTATCAGGTCAGTAAACCAAAAGGATCACATTTGCATGGCTCAGTTATACCAGTGAGAAGTTGAAGTATTATATACTACGCTCGATCATGAATCCGTGCAGGGTCTCAATAGTGAATTATTGCAAGATCCCCCCTTTGTGCGACCAGACCACCCCTTCTCCACCAACCAACCAACCAACCCTCATGGGAAATCCCTGAAGAACTATCTAAGTCTTCTCTTCCACAAATTGACATCTAGCCAATAAACAAACCCCTATGTACAAAACGCCGCATTCTCTCGTCTATAGTGTATACCCAATCCCCAGGTTAGCTGGCCCCCTCTCTCATACCGAGCTCGACAAATCCTTATTAGCCCACCCCAGCGTGTTATCCCCGCCATCAAAGACAACAAACTGAGCCTTCAGCGCCACATCTCCAAAGATGCTGAATCCAAGAGCATCACTGCTTTGAATCCCGCCAAAGCACGTCGCCTTCGTGATCGCGGCGTAGTTCATGAAGTGTCCCGGGATGACGCCGCGGTACTCCTCCACGCCGAAGGTGAAGCTCGGTAGGGTGGTGTTGCAGGGGAACGTGTATCCGCCCTGCAGAGCATCGAACTTGGCGCCGGAGACGGCCGACCAGTAGATGTTGACCATGCCGCTTGGGAGGAGGAGAAGGCTGGTTCCGGTGTCGGCGATGGCGTACCAGCTGCTGGCGTTGAAGCTTGAGTTGCCGACTTGGAATCCGGAGGGGTTGAAGCCCCAGAAGCCGCGCGAGCTGTCGACTGGCGTGTATTGGATCTCGCCGGTGTGCTCAGACGCGTTGATGTATCCGAAGTCGTAACTCCCGGCTGCCTGCTTCATCAGGTTGACGGTGAAGAGGGGGCTTGCGAGGTTGTTCATGGCGTTCTCGAAGAAAGTCTTCTGTTGAAGCGGTTGCACGGTGTTGATCTTGCCGAAGGCAAGTCCGAGAAGACCGGAGGAAGCAGCATCGGCTTGGAAGGAGGCAGAGACCTGTTGGGCAGACTCAACAGCCTGGGACTTAACAGTTACGCCGCCAATGGAAACGACATCCGTGTAGACGATGCCGGACGATGCGCTTCCATCGCCGTAGATGATGTCCCAGGTTGCCCCGTCCATCTTCTTTGCAGTAGAACTGAGAGTGGGGTTGTACTCGACTTGGCCATTTTGCTGGTTGTCAGGCGTCTCGTTGGTGTTCACCCAGAGATCTGCGGAGCCAGTATCAAAGTTGAGGTTGACTGTTTGTGGTGGCGTGCCTATTTGAACTGGGGACAAATATTCACGATCATAAGCTTCTGGGATTGTCTCAACCGTGCCTGTGAGAAGTGTAAGTTTTGTGGTACAGATATGATATAAAAGTGAATACTAACCGAAGTTGACGTTCGAGGCGTTAAGAGGCGCCGAGACGCCATCTGTGCCCTGAAGGCGTCCAACAATGCCAGCGATGGCGTTGGCGAGCTGATCCGGGAAAAGAACATTGAACTTCTTGTACGTCTTTGCTAACTCGACGGTGCCGGAATTTGCGGTGCGCTTATAGTTTGCGTTGTGGTGTTGCTTGATTTTGAAGGTTGAGCCGCCGAGGACGGAGGGTCCTTTGCGGTAGTGCTTGGAGAACTTGGTCTTGTGTCTTGGAGATGCATCAACACCCCATGCTGTAAGGGACAGTACCAGCAAAACTGCTGAAAGCAACTTAATGAATGTGTGCATCTTGTCTGCTTCGAAATACAGACAGAGATGTGTGGTAAGGAGTGGCTAAACCAAAAGAGTGTGATCGCAATGTTGCGGAAATGAAGGTTTATAACGAGAGAGGCCAGGAAAGGAAGATGCAAAAGCTCAGGAATTCGAATGGAAGACTACCAACAGCCTTAACAGGGATTAGGAGGGAAAGGAACAACGCATGACACTATTTTATATACCTGCAGCATGAAAAAGAGTGGATGAAGTGGGTGAAAGTGGGTGAATTGGAGATCGGCAAGGCTATGGGGGGAGGTAGATTGGAGGAGGCTCCATATGCGACGATGTGATGGTTGAGTGGGGGGGGTTTGAGAGGTTAAATTCTTAAAAATACAGGCATGAAGGAGCGAAAATAGCAAGTGCGATCGATCAAGCGCGACAAGTAAGGTCAGGCTGGGTCAAGCTGTCTTGCTTTGCATGAATTAGGCACGTTACAGGCCAACAAGGCATTGCGAAACAGTGTGGTAAAAGGGACCATGCAAGGGACAGCTGTGGTGAACAATCTGAACAACAACATTTTGAGGGTAAGCGCCAACCCAACAGCGTCAACCCAGGAGCGCCTACCCAGCTACACCACCACCAATCGAGTTGGCCGCCCATTTACTGCCTACATCCCCATGCTCCAACCGATCTCACGTAGATCTCGTAGCATGGCGGTTGATTGAAAGGAATACCTCAACTATTGGCACAGCAGGGACCGGGGCTAAAAAGAGAGCAACGGACCTGTTAAAACCCCAACTCGATACTTTTCGTATAGTGGTCGTGGTTTCAAGGTCGACAGGGGGTGTTCCATCCCGTCCAGTGTATCCCAGTTAAGAACCCACTTCCGCCTATCGAAATTCCCTTATCAACCATAGCAGCGTCATTGCTCAGCGCCAGGGATTCTAGCCAAGACAAGCTGCGCCCACGTCGCTGTCGCGAAGTTCGGGTTCCGCGGGAGGGAGGGCTGATGTGCGGGAAAGTGCAGGAATGTGCCGAGAGTTATATTGAGGTGAGGATCAAACGCGAGGTCTGACATGTCGGTGATATACTCTTTGTCGCAATACCTCACTCACTCCTGTGTTATTGGCGGTTAGAGTACTCACTCTCTCAACAAAGACCCAAAAAACCGCTTCATGATTGCAAAAAGAGGGGTTCCCATTTCCCCAGAGTCCTCACAACGACCCATCTCCGCATGTGCGTGCACCTTCCAAGTTCCCTTCTCCAGATCATCCCCCGAAATCACCTTGTCGAGGCAAGAGATATGCTGCCACTGCCACGCTGTCTTTCCTTCCCCGACTTTGGTGCTAAGACGCTAGATGGTGATCGATATTTACTGAGCGGCACACCCTGGTAGACGTGTATTTTACCCGCCAACACACCCACGGTCCCTGACGATCGATCCTGACTGGAATTGTACACAGCCGCGTCGGTTGTTATCATGGATTGGGTGGATGGGGGAAGATTGGCATTGACTTATCACAGGATGGAGATCTGAGATGCGTTGTCAGACGGTGTGGAATTGCTGTGACTATCGGATTCCTTGCACGAAGGCCACCATTGCACGTGGTTTTAGTCTGGCTCCTCGAGTATATCCAAGACACCAACAGTCGTGATTATAACACGGCATTGTCAAACTTAATATGCTGAGTTTAGGGAATCCTCAAACCCGCCACAGCTTGACAGCTTGACAGCTCATGTTAACTGTTGATATCTTTGCCCCTGAGAAGAGCTACAATATAGAGGCCTGAAAAGGCCGGTCTATATGACTTTGGTGCGGCCTATCGAGCCGTACCATGGTGAAATATCATCGCATTATATGAGGAATAGCTGTGCAGATGTGCAGAGTTATCTCCTGACAAGTCAGCGTCTGTGAGAGCTACTCGTGAGCTTTATATTAACAGAAAGCATGGCAGTACTGTACTCTGTTCTCTTGTTGTCAGGTTCTATGAATCCCAGTCCCTCCCAGATCCTCCAGACCACCTCACATAACCTTCTATATTTCTCTCTCTCACGCTACAGCCCCAGAGAAATATGTATAATTCTACCCAAATTCCTGGTCGTCAAGGTGGTCCGGCAACCAGGTGTGTGAGAAGTGACCGTCATCATATGATGCTAGTACGAAGCTGGCCCTCCCATTCCCCCTATCCAAAGAAATGGCATGCAGTAAACGACTAGTAGCAAATCTGAAGAGGAGAAAAGAAAGTCCAGGATACAAACTGGCAACTCAATGAAGACGCTGATCCCTCTCCCTTCTTGGTAATATGTGGCTAGACCTGATATCGTACTGGCGATGTTAACACCACAGCTCATGACACTCTGATAATGGAGATTTTGCTGTAAGTCATTAATTCCCGTATTGATATTCTCCGACTCCAAAATCTGCATATGGCTTTTCCTCTCCTAATCGAATTGTTAAAACAGCGCCGTTGCGAGAAACCTATAGTACACCAGCATCGCCAACCCACCACAACTGCGCACCTGAACCTGAACCACTCCCCATCCTCAGCATCCCACCCCCATCTAATGCCTCTCCCCCTCCCCACTCTCCTCCCCCATCTCCACATCCTCCGCCTCCGCCACAACATCATTATCCGCATCCGTATCATCCCCCTCCGCCAACCTCTTCTTATCCCTACTCTCCGCCTCCTCCCATCCCTCATACTCCCCCTCCTCAAACCTACGACAATAATCCCCCTGCTTCTCCGACCCCAGGTTCGTCCATTTCCGCGCCAGGTCCTGGTCGACATCGTATGTTCCCTCTTTGATCTTCTGCCTGTTCGCGACGAGGAGAACGGAGCGCATGGACTTTACGAAGACGTCGAAGCCGCTGCGCGGTTGGCGGGGGGCGGAGGTGCCGTTGGCTTGCGAGGATCGGGTTGTTGATGCGCCCGCGGCGGCGGCGTTGGAGGGGTTGGATGCTGAGCGGCCGTTTGCAGAGCCAGCGAAAGAGGCCTGACGCGAGCCATTCCCATGCGACAGTCCTGATGCAGCATCAGGCTGATCCTGTAGGAAATCCGGTGCACGTCTTCCGCGCTTCGTCCTTAGAGGTTTCTCCTTCGGCTATATCGAACCATTAGTCTCTTTGTTCATGTTCTTCCTCCTTCTTCGCAGGCTGACATACCGTAGGTGGAGGGCTGGGACTGCCATCTGAGTCCTCGACGTTTGTAGAGGTGCGCTTGGCGAGCTGTTCGAGGAGGAAGGCGCGCTCGAGACGCATCTTTTCGATGCCGCGGCGCATGCGCAGGAGGCGGATTCTAGAGGCGTCGTTGGCTTCTTCGACGGTCTTCATGCGGTGGCGGAGTTGGATGCATTTTCGGCGGTAGGCCTCCTCCACGGAGGGTGGGAGGGTTGGAGGGGGAGCGGTGGCTGTTGGGTGATAATTAGCTTGGGGGATTCGTTTTGAAGGCATTGTGATGGTGTAGAGCTGTGCGGCGTCCGATCAAGTGAAGCGGTGTCTGATCAGGTGAAGAGACAAACGGGGCGTGACATCTCTTGCGATATGGCCAGCCCTTTTGTTGAAGTCGTAGCAAAGGAATGAAAGTCACTCACCAGGAGGAAGCACCATTGTGCCAATGTTTAATGTTTGGGAGCGACTATAATGCGGATAGTCAATCGTTCATGCGGTGGAGTGAGTGAGTAAGGGCGGAGGGTAGCCAGCTGTGAAGTTGAGATGTGATGGCCATAATTCGCGTCGATAACAATGATGGCTATCACATCGAGATCCGGAAGATACGTACCTTCTTCCAGCAACGTGTTGCGCACGCACCCATACCGCGCCATCCCAAAGTTCCTCAACGTCACTTGCTCTAGCTGTACTATTACCTTGCTCTATTTTGTTTGAGTCGGCATTGGCAATAGCAATTATCTCACACACTCCCTTTTGCCCCCCCTCTATTGCCGGCCACAATAGAAGAAGGCTTTCCGCCTGCGAGCTATGACAACGTCGCCCCCGAGCAACGGCGTCACAAACTCCCCACGTCGCCCTTCAGCTGCTTCAAGAGCCACCGCGCCCTCGGTTATGACAATGAATGGCCACTTTGCTGCGGTCGGCGATGCGCCGACTAAGGAGCAGTATGAGCATGGCATACAGGTTATAGATGATGAGAAGGAGTACAAGTATGCGCCGCGAAGCACCCTGGCGACCTGCAGAACTGACCTCATGGTAGCCCGAATCTCAATACCTTTCTCCAGCAAACCGGCACGGCGCAAGCTGGCTTCAACTACCACCTTATTTCCGTGTTTGGCTCCCAGTCGACGGGAAAGTCGACGCTGCTCAACTACCTGTTTGGAACGTCCTTTGGTGTGATGTCCGAGAGCGAGCGCCGACAGACTACGAAGGGAATATGGATGTCCAAGAACAAGCGCGAGTCAGACGACGGAGGAGCGCACAAGATGGCCGAGAATATCTTGGTCATGGATGTAGAGGGTACTGATGGCAGAGAAAGGGGGGAGGACCAGGACTTTGAGAGGAAGAGCGCATTATTCGCCCTGGCGACTAGTGAAGTCCTGATAATCAATATTTGGGAGCATCAGGTTGGGCTATACCAGGGCGCGAATATGGGACTCTTGAAGACGGTCTTTGAAGTCAACCTACAGCTGTTTTTGAAGGATAAGCAGTAAGTTCAAAAGATTACCCCTTTAAAGCTCCGAGACTGACCATCCAGGGCCAACCCCCGCTCACTCCTGTTCTTCGTCATTCGTGACCATATTGGGACAACCCCTCTCTCAAATTTACAACAAACACTTATTCAAGATCTCACCAAGATATGGTCGTCTCTCTCCAAGCCCAAGGGACTCGAAAAATCACGTATAGAAGACTACTTCGACTTCGCATTTGCAGCGTTACCCCACAAGATCCTACAGCCAGAGAAGTTTGAGGAGGAGGTACTCAAGTTGGGGACGAGATTTAGAGCAGGCCACCGTGTCTCGAAGCCTGACGATTCGCACACAGACCAGGAACTTGAAGGCGGCGTCTTCCTCCCAGAATACCACAGGCGCATCCCTGCAGACGGCTTCTCAGTGTATGCCGCAGGCGTATGGGAGCAGATCGTGCATAACAAAGACCTTGATCTCCCAACCCAGCAAGAGCTCCTCGCACAATTCCGTTGCGACGAGATTGCACGGGAAGTTCTTGTTGCCTTTGACGAGACCATCGCTCCCCTGGAAGAGAAGCAGGCTGAAGGCACTAGACTGGGTAACCTGATCGTTATTGCTGAGCTTGGAATAAGTGGCCTCAAGGCAAGGTCTGCTGCCGTTAAGGCGTTCGAAGCAGAGGCAAGCCGTTACCACAAGGGAGTCTACTCACGCAAGCGTGTGGAACTCGAATCTAAAATCGATACTCGCCTGAAAGCCCTATACCATGGCCAACTGTCTGCCGTGCACAAGGCGGGCGTCAAGTCGTTCAGCGACGCCGTCGGAAATGCTGTCAAGATCGGACAGAAGAAGGGCGCCTCATACGAGTTTGCGGAGATCGTGGACAAGGAAAAGACAAAGGCATTGGAGACCTTTGAGGGCGAAGCGAAGAGCCTAGCCGTCCCAGGCGTCCCATGGGCCAACTTCAAGCAACAGTACAAGCTTTTCGGAAAGGAGCTTGATGAAGTCAGCGCGCGCTTACGGCGAGAGGAGATGCGCCGCCTAGCAACTCGGATAGAGCGCTGGGTTAAGTCTCGCCTCGGGGAATCTGTGGGTTTGGAATTCAACAAGCTTGGTTCAGGCCGTGGCGGTTCTGGTGCACCCGAAGAGGGAACTAAGCCGACCGAGAAGGACCTCTGGGACCGGATATGGACCCTCTTCACTTCGACAGTCAAGGAAGCCGAGACACGATTCCTCGACCGCGCTCAGAGCTTCGATGCCAGCGAGTCCGAGAAAGAGGTCGGCCTGTGGCGCCTGAGGAGAAAGTCGTGGGCAGTGCTACGGGTACGAATCGATGAAGAGGTGATGGAAGGTAATATTTTGCTTAAACTGAGAGAAAACTTCGAGGACAAGTTCCGCTACGACGACGCTGGCGTGCCGAGGATATGGAGACCAACAGACGATATCGAGGGTATCTATACCAAGGCACGTGAGTCTACGCTGGCCCTCATCCCGTTATTGTCGAGGTTCCGACTTGCGGAGAGCTATGCGCCGCCGCCGCTACCGGACTGGATTGGGCATGCGCCTGATGCTGTTGTACCGGATGATGAGGAGGATTTAACACCTATAGGCGGCGTGGATGAGGAAGAGGGCAAGAGCTTGGAGGAGGAGATGACCGTGCTCAGCGAGGCGAAACGACAGGATCTGGTTGTGAGGTTTAAGAAGATGGCAGACGGTGTCTACGTCGAGGCAAAACGCAGTGCAATCGGCGGCGTGACACAGGTCCCGCTGTACTTCTGGGCCTTGATGGTTGCTCTCGGGTGGAACGAGATTGTGGCTGGTAAGTTTACACTGTATCCCCCCTCCATGTCTGCAAAACTAACGCACTCCCGCAGTCATCCGCAATCCGATCTACTTCATCTTCCTCATCCTCGCCGGCATCGGCGCCTACGTGACATACACGCTCAACCTCTGGGGCCCCATCATCAAGATGTCCAACGCAGCAGCGCAGCAAGCGCTGGACATCGGCAAGGAGCGTCTACGCGATTTCCTGGAGTCGAACGATGCGGGGAGGCAGGCGCTGAATATGGGGTCGGCGAAGGAGGATAGCGATAATATTAGCATGCAGACTTTGGATAGTCGGGGGAGGAGGAAGGCGAGGATGGCGAGGGGGAAGGGGGAGGATGATAGTGAGGAGGAGAGGGACTTGTAGTAAAGGTTTTTTGGGTGGGGGTATGAAGGTATGAAGTAATGAGGTTGGGATGGGAGGGGCGCCGGGGGGGGGGGGGGGGGGGGGGGGGTGCGGGATTGTATGTAGTGGGGGCGGAGTAGATTAGGGACGTGATATAGTAAATGTTTTAACATAGAAGAAGAGTTATCTAGTTCATACTGGATTACTGATGTTTATGTCTGTCTATACAGTTATTTATACCACACATACTTCTGATCAACTGCGGATCCCGTACGTAGCTGTGAATGTCCAGGAACCAAGGGCATCCCACTGTAAATTCCGTACATACATGTATCCAACCTAAACGCCCCCATCCCACCATTTGTTCAACGCCAGTAGGAAAGTCATTTACCCATACACATCTGAAACCGCTTTCTCAAAATGCTTCTACACCAGCCTTTCTACCGAACCAATTTCCAAGTTCATCATCCGCCTTCTGCTCCTTCCCACTATCAGCACTGAAGTAATCAGTAACCCGATGCGTCTCCTCATCCTCCTCCGCCGGCCAATCCACAGTAACAGCCATAGCCTTATTATCCTCCAACAAATCCTTAGTCGTCGACCAGGAGAAGCGACATTCAAGGCCCCAGCCAAAAACCGGGTCGATATTGCGCTTCAGCCAGGTCGAGCAACGAGCATCTGATGGATAGCCGGATCCCCAGTCTGCTTCAGGAGCTGGCGCGTCCCCAGAGTCACCCATTGTAACGTCTTCTTTGCCTGCCGCATCCTCGTTGGAGCCGCCATACGCCTCATACAGCACCTCCAGCGCCCTATCTCTCGTGACCTTCGCGCACACACTCGCCGCGCTGACACAGGGATACAAACTATCCGCCTTCTTCGCCACGGTAATAGACGCAGTAGGGAATATGCGCTCGAGCTTCTTCTGGTACGGACCAGGCTGGCCAATCGTATCGATATAGATTTCGCGCACATTAACGCCCATCTCGTACACCGTCTTGATGAGGTGGATCGTTGCGTCCATAGCC
The DNA here is from genome assembly GCA_001662585.1 of Pseudogymnoascus sp. WSF 3629. Classification (NCBI taxonomy): domain Eukaryota; kingdom Fungi; phylum Ascomycota; class Leotiomycetes; order Thelebolales; family Thelebolaceae; genus Pseudogymnoascus; species Pseudogymnoascus sp. WSF 3629. The sequence continues at coordinate 84,241 of KV454646.1, forward strand.
TGCTCATTCAGATTGTACGTCGCAGGTCTCATCATATTCGCGGAGATTGAGCGTGCGGAGAGGACTGAGACGGCCCAGCCGCAGTTGTCGTAGAGGTTGCTTGGGTCGGGGGATGTGGCGGGGGCGGGCGGGACGGTGGGTGTGCAGAGGGTCTCCATTAGCTGGGCCCGGAAGCCGGCGGTGAGGACTTTGGAGTCGTCGAAGTGGTGGGTTTTGGAGAGGAGAGGCGTGGAGAGTGGGATGGGGAGGTAGAATGCGCCGTAGACCATGGGGCCGAGGACGGGACCCCGCCCTGCTTCGTCAACGCCGAGAGCGCATGGTGGGCCGGCGGGTGGTTTGGGTAGAGGGGTTGAGGACGGGGCGGCGGGTGCTGATGGCTCTTTTGGAGGAGGAGACGAGGGAGCAGGTGGTGTCGGTGCAATTGGGAGAAGGGATGGCGGGACTGGAGAGAAATGCGTGTATGATTCGCCCGAGAAAAGTGTAGAGTGGATGACTGAGGGAGGGGTGAAGATTGTCGATTGCGAGGGCGCCTCGTTGTCCATATCTACATCAGTCTCGTTTTGGGATTCGTTGGCCATGTTTGGTTGTTGTGGTAGAATATTTCCTGGGTGGCTTTTCGATATATTTATTGAGTACTTGAATTATCCCCCGTCGCACCCTTCAATATAAAACCGGGGGTGACGCGCTTTGGACGACGCGACGAGCTGTGAGGCTGCATGACAGCCTTGTCGCAATCCATGCTAATGTTCAGTCACATATCACAAAGCAACAGCAAGAGTTAACACGAAAATCAGAGGGTATTATAATTATTTAGGTTAATTGAAAGATATTTAACTGCACCGCCTTATTAAACTGCTTGATCTCACGTAGTGGGTTTCAATTGACTTCTTTAATACTGGTTGGCCTTTTTAGTTTGTGATGCCTGGTATGTGAGGTTTGGACCCTGTCGAGCCCAATGTTATTAACGGTCATGGACTTATGACATGCGACAACACTCCCCGCCAAATAGTTACAGTTCACCATTACACTTTGGTGAACCATCTCCGGCCAGTACCAAACGGCGCATAGAAACTATTAGCTATAAAAGTTAATATATCAGCAAAAGAATCAACACAAGCTCGCGCTTCACAGCACCATCGCCACCAGTATTCAACCAACGCGCATCACGACGCGCCGACACCATGCCTCCAAAACGGACGGCGGCGGCGCCGCGACACAAACCGCGCGAGAACATGTATTTTGAACCAGGCGTCCGTGGGAGGCAAGTTTGATCTATCAGCCTTCAAAATTAATATACTGACGTTTCACAGGAAAACCGGATTGACCGTCCCAGATAGTGGCATTCGCGACGAGTATGGAATCGAACCAATGGACGAGTTGTTTTCGTCGCCCGCGAAACTACAACCCATATCTAGCTCGACCAGGAAGTCCGCGATCAAGAAAAACGCAAACACGACCCTGACGAGCGAGGAGGATATGGATGTTGGGCAAAGCACAATCCCAGAGCCAAGCGCCGTACTCACGGAAAGGAAGAAGGTTAGCATGCGCATGCCGCCTCCGCGGTCAAAATCTCCCGTGAAAACATTTCTGAAGTCGCCGGCAAGGCGGCATCCTTCCCTAGGCCCCGTATCATCTCCAACACGCGGCTCAGTCGTATCACCAGCGCGAGTACGGGATCAACCCCAGGTTGCGCGCCGGCTTGACTTCTCAACTGATGATTTGGATGGAAATGCACCACAAAGGCTTGCCCATGTTTCGCCGAAAAGGAGTTCACAACGGAACCTGGCATCTTCTAGCCCGGCTAAACGACCCGCCGGCGGTAGCTCGGCGAGAAGATCACTCAAGCCCGCTTTTCAGTCCCAGGATGAGCCCGAAGAGGTGCATGGGAGCCGCCTATTTGACCTCAGTTCGTCGCGTGATGTTGAAGACGATTATGAGCCCGTAAATGACGACCAAGACCTGGGCTCTCCAGAACCAGAGAGAGCTGCGACACCACCAGAACCTACACCTCCACCCCCTAAGAAGAGAGGACGCCCGCCGAAACACGACAAGCCTGAGCCATCTAAGAATGCGGATGTTGACGAAGACCAAGACGAGCGGCCTGCAAAGAAGCAGCGTGGCCCTACAAAGCAGGCACCTCAAAAGGCGCAACCTAAGCCAAAACCAAAGCAAGCAACTAGATTACAAAAACAACCAGCGGCAGATTCTTCGCCAGCGCAAATACAACGGGGCCCTCCAAGACCTAAACAGAACGGACTCTTTATCCTTCGACGGGAAACACCTGAACTTGGAAATTTTGCGACAACTCGATCTGGCAGGGCTTCCATCAAGCCAGTTGCTTACTGGAAGAATGAGACAATTGTGTATGGCGAAGACGAAACTGCTGATGGCGATGCAAGCTTCCTTCTCCCGACAGTTAAGGAGGTCATACGTCATGACGATGTAGAAGGGGAGAAATCGAAGAGGGTCAAAAAGAGGGGGCCGAGAGCCCACAAGCGAGAAGAAGAGGAAGAGGAGGATGACTCTGAACCGTGGGAATCCGAACCTGGGCGGATATATGGCGCTATTAGAGCCTGGAACCCTAACGATCCAACGGGCTCGGAGTCTGCTGATATCGAGGACGAAATTGCGTTCTCTAACGCTGCTATTATAACTAGGGAAATCTCTGGTTCTACTGTCAAGTTTGCCAAGATCCTCACATTGCCCTTCTTTGGATGCGGCATGGTTGATCTGCCGCCTGGCGCTGTTAAGAAACCCAAGAACGCGAGAAAGATGCAGATGGTGTTTTTTGTACATAAAGGGAGGGTAGTTGTCACTGTCGGCGATAATGACCCCTTTCGAATTGGGACAGGAGGGATGTGGCAGGTTCCGAGAGGTGAGACTCCACATCATTTTACATATGTTTTGAGACGGCTGCTGACTTCATTTTCTAGGGAATTTATATAGTATTGAAAATGACTCCGACAAGACGGCACGCGTCTTCTTCTCCCAAGGCTGCGAGGTGGAAGAAGTGGAGTAGAGCAGAGATGCCACGAAATCAGGAGTCAATGTTTGCGTCTTTTCTAATATACGGGTCTGTTACGGCTGGCTCAAAGCGAGGAGTTGTGGATGGGAATGGGAACGTGGCATCAATACCAAATTTGGCCACACTTACTTATGGTGGCATATTATGTGCTTTTTTATTGTACTTCTATGAGACAAAAACTGCGCATGGAACCTGCGGGTCCCCTCAGTGTTCGGCGGATATATATCTGGGTAGTATCCGTGAAGCTCACGGGTAGGGTATATACCCGGCGAGGATCTGACGGGTAGAGTAGGGTATATACCCGGATACATGAGGCTGAATATAGTATATAAAAATAGAATAGAGTATATAAAAATGAAGCTATTGATAATAACCCAACCCCCGAACCCTCTAGCCCCCTATACTTCTTCGTCCGCCTCATCATTAGCATCATCGCCATCACTGTTAGCCTCTTGTATCCGACCCTAATTCCGTAAGCAAAGTAAATATCTAATCGTTAGTAGTGATAACCTATTCTACTTCTTTGTGATAATATCACTACCATTACTAAATACCCGTTCGGAGGCTATAGAGGTTGCTAGAATTGCTAAATGGTCTTGAGCAATACGGGTAATAACTAGATATTAGTATTGCTTTACGTACTAATATTTAAGGATATTAGTATGCTCACTAGGCTATGGTTCAAGCATCTAGCGCCTCCATTCTAGCTCCTAGAATGCCAAGCCCTCTAAAGCAAATAGGTCTTCGTTAGAGTTAGGTTCTTGCTCTATTATACTTAGAGCACCTTCTATAAGAGCTATCTTATGGTTAATACACTCTATATTAAGGTGATACTCTCGCCTTTAATACGTTTAGCAAATGTCTTTGAATTATGCTCTTACTTATAGTCTTCATGTATCATCTATAGTATTTAGATATAGCTTTTTAAATACTATATAATTCATTTATAGGTCATAAATTATAGTAATAGCTAAGTGCTTACATTACTAATTCATCATTAGAGTATAATACATATTAAGCTTTTAAAGCATAGCTCTATATATAAGTCTAATAGTAGAGCTTTTACTAAGATCTTCTTAGATTAACGTAACTTTATTTATCATCTTTAAGTAAAGAGGGATAGTAAAGTTAAGGGTTAGAAATGAATTACTTTATAGCTATCTTAATAGCTTAAGGAATACTAGGAATAATCATTTAAGAACTTTAATAATAGCCTAATCATTAGTAGTTAATGAAATATCCTTTATACTAATATTAAGCTTTTATGTAGAACATACTATAGTAATTAGTATTTAAAGCTTTATAGTAGTCTTAAGCATATAGTATGTTAAATTCTAACATATAGGCATATTAAGTGATAATTAGCATGTCTTCTAGCCTATAGCTTTTATCTACTTCTATAATGCATCCTTCTAAGCTCGTTAGTTCTAAAACATATAAATATGCTATTATAGCTTTTTAAGGGCTACTAATACTTCTATAGAGCTATTTATATACTATAGTATATGTTCTAGCCTAACTGTGAACTAAGCTAGTTTGTGAACTAGCTAGCCTAACCATGAATTTTGGAGTTTATAGCTAGGCTAGCTAGTTTGTGAACTAGCTAGCCTAACCACGAATTCATTAATCTATATGCCTATATAATATTGCCTACTGTGTCTGCCTATGCTTGCTTCTAACGAGGTCTCTTAACTAAAGCTATTTTGGTCTAAATAGCTAGACCTAATAAGTTGCCATAGTTATGGTCATCATTATGACAGTGTATGCTGTACTACTTAGCTTCCTTATAACAACAGCACCTCTTTGTGCTACACTACCCTTTGCACTAACATGATATTCTAACCCATGCACTTATAGAAGCTTCTCTAGCTATAAGTACTAACGTTACTTGCTTTATAGAAGTAGGAATATTAATATTAGACCATAGAGCTTGCTCTATAGCACTAAGCGACTTTGTTAGTATAAGCTGTTGTATAATACTAGAGAGAGTAAGAACCTAATATCTATAAGAGTATGGTTCCTCTAAAATGCATGCAAATAGCCTCTTATTATTAGTAGAGGTTCTATCCTCCCTTAGAACCTTTAAGGAGACTATATCTCCTATATTAAAGTGCTAGATATCATGCTTCTTAGTATACTTGTGTACCATATGAGCCCTAGCTTTTTAGGTGGCTTTTTCTACCTGTTGAATTATAGGGTTAGGAATAGGCTAAAGCTTAGTCCTAGGCTAAGCTAGCACCTAAGCCTAGCTCCTATGCTAGAGCTTAGACTTAGACTTAGAGCTAGGCTCAGAATTGAGTCCTAAGCCTAAGAACTCAATTCTGATCTCTAGCTCTGCCTTAAATTGAGCTCTTGCCTAAGCTCTAGGCTAAGAACTAAGCTCGAGCTCTAGCTTAAGCTCTGGCTTAGAGCTGGGCTTAGAATTAAGCTTAGAGCCTAAGAGCTCAAGCTTAGCTTAGTGCTAGGTTCAAGCCTAAGCTTAAGCTTAGGCTCTGGCTCTAAGCTCATAATTAAGCTCTAGCTATAGCTCATCCTTACCCTTAGAGCTTAGTTCGTATAATGTTTAGAGCTATAGGTTGATTAGAGCTTCTGGCTCTAGCTGCTTAAGCTCACTCTTAAGAATAGGAGCGAGTGTTCTGTCTTCCTACTCAACTCTAATGGTAAGGTCTTTGCATGCCTAGCTATTAAGCTAGTTAATATAAGAAGTATACTCTTAGAATAATAGCTCTATAGGTGTATACCCTATTATAGAATGCTTTTGTGTGTTCATTACAAGTGTGATTTTAAGTAGCCTGTCTACCCATTCTGTTAATCCATGGTCCATTTTCCATGCTATTATCTTATTTTCAACAACCCCATTTACTTGCTCTATTAAGCCTTGAGTTTGAGGTGACCATAGCACTCCATTTATAACTTGAATTCTGTACTTCCATAGTAGAATAAGTAGGGCTCCCTTAAATTCCTTCTCATTATCTACTTACATAATCTTAGGAGGTAGGAACGCTATAATGAAGAGAGTAAAGGCATCTACAATTAGCTTTGCATGCTTGCTCTTTAGTGGATATAGTTAAGTATATTTTAAGAAGTGATCTTTAATATGTAATATCTACTTAAACTGTCTAGATGGCTTATGCCTCATATTAATGAGGTTAATTTACACCCTTTCCTATGCTTAGCTAGTAATAATAGGCACTAATGGAGCTTTAGTTACACTTGGCTAGTTTAGAGCATAATTCTTATAATGCTTAAGAATAAACTTAACATCCTCATGCTTAATTCCATAGTACTGTTGCTTAATAGTAGGCCATACCTTATTACAGCTAGCATGTAGAAGTTAAAGATGCTCTTAGGTAATAATATCAAAAGCCTCTAATTATAGGACTATATATCTTGGACTTTAATGCTTACTATCCCTCTGTTAATAGAGCTTATCGTTAATTAGCTCATAGTGTAGTTACGTATGGTGCTTTAAGTTAAAGCCTTCTCTGTCCTCTGGCTTTAATGATGGGTTGCTAAGGATAACGTGCATGCGTTGCCACCTCTTATGTAAGAGTTGCTTATGGTTGTAATAGGTGTCACTACTAATAAACACTTTAAATGCTCTACGTACGTCGCTTAGAAATGGGTTAATAGACCTAATAGTAGCCATATTTATGGTTATGTATAAAGTAACATGTTATGAGGCCTATAATATTTACTATTTACCCTACTATATAGTTGGGCTGTAATTCGCAGTTAGGCTACAATTCGTGGTTAGGCTGGCTAGTTCACGAACTAGCCAGCCTAGCCACAAACTCCAAAATTCGTGGTTAGGCCAGCTAGTTCATGAACTAGCTAGCCAGTTCACGAACTGGCTTAGTTTACAGTTAGGCTAGAACATATATAAGTAAGACCTTACTTATACTAGTATACTTCTATTTCTATATCTAGGCTAGCTTTTAAGCTCTTAAGAGTAGCTTAAACTATAATATTAATAATATATGTAATATATTAGATGTCTCCTTCTTTTACTATAAATTTCTAAGGCTATTAAATAGAAGCCTAACACTTACTAGCTAATTTCTCATATTCTATAAGAATTACTATATTTATAGAGGCATTATCTCATGTATAAGTAAAGATAGTACCTATAATTTCTAAGCTATCTATTATAGCTACTAATTCCTAAGTAAGATATTTGCTACTATGAATTAGTTCTTAAAGGTAGATTACGTTAAGTAATATATACTAATGCTACTACTTCTCATTTATCTAATAACCTATAATAGTAGTATACTCTATATAGTTCTATGTAGTCTATACATTTATTATTATAGATATCTAGCCTCTATAGGTAATATAAGACTAGAGTTTAATTTATAATAAGCCTTAGTAATATAAGAACTACTACTATAGCTCTTAGTATAGCATTTAGGATAAGACTAATAATGTAGTTAGGCTTAAGAATTAAACTAATTAATAGAATGAATAGCTCTTAATAAGCTATAAGGAGAGGTTATTTAATATAATAAATAAGAGTAGTAACTCTTAGTATTTTACTCTACTATTTAATGATTAAATAGGCTAGAGTTGCTAGTGTTATGAATGTGTTGCTATAGAGTGTTGCTATGGATGTAGGGGCTAGTGGGGTATTCACTCTTTGCTTATGGAATAAGCACTGTGTATATTAGCGCTCTTCTTCTCTTCTTCTCTTCTTCTCTTCTTCCTTTCTTCTTTAGATTTATTATTCTGTCTCAACTATCTGCATGACTCTACTCTGCGTGACTCGTAACAGCTAGCTCTATAGCTTAAAAAATGACAACGTACTACTTAATAGGCTTAATGGTATATTCTTCTAACTCTTCATTATACACGCTATCGTTAGATGCTTCTAGGTATAGTACTTCTAGAGATTACTAGTTAACTTCTAATTTATTAGCTATAGAGTAGGTGAATATCCATAGTCTAGTTATAAGTAGGTTATCTTAACCATTAGTAGATTACTATCAAGTATCAATCGTGAATATAATAGCCTTATGAATAGTATTAACGTCGTTAGTAGTAGCATCTGTCCTAGAGCTAGAGGCTAGAGCTAGAGCGGTATAGGAATATGATTAATATCATATTAAATAGGGGTAGGTAGCGTTAGTAAAGTAGGCTCGTTATAAGTATCATAACTATCATAGCCCTCAAGCTCTGATAACGAAGAGTCACTCATTCTGAGGATATTACAGCATTAATACAGGTCTTACGATATCCAGACGACGTTGAGAAAAGAAGTCTTGGCTACGGCTTGGCTATTCTTGGCATATATACCCGGATACGCCGGATACTCTTCAAATATTGAAGGGTAGGTATATACTCGAGTATATACTCGGATACTACGGGTATATTGGTATCCGTGCCGAACACTGGGTCCCCTATTTGAATTCATACTTGTATGAATAAATCCACATTGATTTCTGCTTCATTCTCTCATCTCACCCCTGTCTCCCATTATCGTCCCCTGTATTAACCATGCCGCTCAATCCCCACTAGTAGCCGTGGCCACTTGTGAATTGCTTCATTACTCCATTCATATTCTTCTACCAGCGAGTCTTGAATTGGCCTGCGGGTTTACTTTCCATACTTCTTGTTCAATCTTTCCATTATGGCAACCGCGCGAGACCTATACCCTCCGCCGAAAATAGCATTGTGGTTAAGGTGATGATATCTGTTACATATCAGCTCCAACACTGTCTGCACAAGGTTGAGATCGAATCTACTCACAGCTCGTACAACTCCACTCTATCATCGTATTCCTCCCGAGGCAGATCTTCTGGCTTTAACTCACGATATTCCTCCAATACGCCACCAAACCCACCGAACATCTTCATAATTCCCATCTCGAACTCGCTGTGCGCGTATGCCGAGCTAGGGTCATAGACAACCTGCTCAACAGGCCCATCATTAATGCTCCCTATGCCGTGGTTCCCACTCCATAAGTCTCCATGCACCACAACCGGTGCAATCGGTGTCCCGTAATGAGATTTGAGATGTCCGTCTCTAAGCAAGCGCGGCACGACAACAGACGCCGTCTGCTCAATCAGCTTACTCAGCTCCTCATCCTTGCCATTAGCCATCTCGCAGGCTTTGGAAATAGCTCTAAGACGCTGGTTTGCGTAGAAGTCGCTCCAAGAACTAGTGAAGTCATTGGGCTGCTCAGTGTTCCCACAGCATGTGGGCACAGGGAAGCCGAATTGGGGGCTCGAATGGCCATCAGAGACTGGGGCTGCTGTGTTGTGTAGCTTTTCTAGTTTCTGGGCGAATGAAAGACCGGATGGTTTGGCTTTTGACGAGCCTAGATTGAGGAAATCGGTGACGAGAAAGTAGCCTCCGGTGGAAAGGGCGCCGTGACCGTAGCTCTGAGGACAGAAGGATGGCACTGCGTTATGGATGGCATTTAGAGAGGCATGCTCGCCTGTATAGAGTTTAGTGAGGCCTCATATGGGCAGATAAAAACAGTCTCAATGATCAGAAATTTCCAACGATGTGGCATGATAATTGCCAGAGTCTCCCAAAAGGAGAGCCCCAAACGGCGCCCTTCTCGACGCTTAAGACTCATCTCTTAGCCAAGGAGACTTACCAGCAAACATTGTTTTCGAACCAGGGCCACCCGTCTTTACAAAATAGGTTTTCGTCTCTCCGTCCACTTTGCTCGTGATCTTGTAAGTGGATGAAAAGCCAGAGCCACCAAGCACCTCCATTTCTGGTAAGGGCTCTTCCAGCGAAAGTGCCTCAGCAATAGCAGAGTCCATGGCAGGCATTTTGTGTAGTATTTGTTGGAAGTTAAGGTGTATTGCTTGAATGTTAATGTCTAAATACCCACCAAGGTAATTAATGAGTGTAGTATGACGTCGCATCAACCCCCACCAAGGGTCCCATGCTCTAGCTGACATGAATGTGTACCAACTCAAAGGGCAAAACAAGCATTTAACGGGGTATTACTCCAGTACATATATCAGTCTACGAGGCAAATAAAGTAGCGTGTCACGTTTTGGTACTTCAGCAAGCAAAAACTCAACTTTGAAATCTTCGTATTAAACCGGGCAGATATGCATCTGAGGGTGACCCTGCGCACGCGCTGCTCTATTGTAATGTACATATTGATATTCTTTGAGCCAATCCCAGGATCATAAGAATGAATGACGCCGTAGCGCCTTGTCAAAACCCCCGTTTTGCGGCTGTCTAGCCACTATCTTAGGTCACAGTAGGTTTTGGTTTTGGTGCTTCCAACCATGCATAAGTCCGCTGCAACGTCTTCTTCTCTCTCCCATCATTCTCCAACACAGCAAGGAAGTCTCGGAGCTGCACCAGGCGACCTCCATCTTTGTCCTCGCGAAACCCGCCCATTCTGTTCTTCCCATCTGCCGTGAGCCTCTGCTTCTCAACGGCACCTCCGCCAAGGCCACCAGGCGTACCTGGCGCCTGCATGCTTGCTCGCCCGGGTGTGCTGGCCCCACTGCCACCGCCCGAGTCCATCCAGCTGTACTTATTCTTCTTCTTGCCACCAAAGAGAAACGTCGCTGTAGTGGCGTTTGCCTGAGCATGGCTGTCAACCAGGCTTTGCTTCCCCTTATCCTGCTTCTCTCTCTCTTTCTTGGTGAGTGGTTTTGCGGAGGGCTCTGGGGCCACGGTTCCAGGTGTCCCTGGAGCAGCTGAACCGCTGCGAGCAACCGTACCATCCGTAGGGCGCCCTTGACGCTTGGCTAGACGCTTTTCCTCAAAGTTGCGCTCCACGTTTGCGGCTTCACGGAGAGATTTTATCAACTCGTTGGTCATAGTGACAGTGCCCGTTGGAGTCTTGGTGCCTTCAGAAACAGGAGTAGGAAGCCGACCAGCTGCGGATGCAGGATCTGTAAATATTAGCACGTTTCAATCAAGAGATATGTGGCAACTTACCATTAGTACCTGGGCTGACTGCACTTTCCCAGCCAGTGCGAGGAGCTCCTTCAGGAACGACCGTGCCAGCTGCGCTGGTAGATGATGCTGCAACATCAGACCATTCAGATGGGATGACTCCATGAGAGCCAACCCTCCGGCTCTTAACGATGGCGATAGTTTCCTCAAGAAGAATCCTGATCCTCTGGTTCGTTGCGAGGGACATTAAGGCCAACTGGTCCGCAAGAGCTGTGTCTTGTGGAAGAAACGTGGTGTTCGCCACAACCAGCGCTCCATCAGGACCACTCCTTGTTTCAATTTTGATCTCCGAAGGAAATTCGGACGGCAGTTTCAACTGCGGCATCTTGCCATTATCTGTATTCAACACTAATCCGTTCTCCTTTGCAATTTTGTCCATCTTATTCCATAATGCGCCGACATGCACGTGGGGATGCTTAAGCTCATGTTGTCTGGACATTGCCAACTTGTATGCTGCATCGGCCCAAGCCTGATCTGCCGTCTTTTTTTGAATCTGATCTTGGGTCGCTTTATCGATAGGAGCGCCAGGTTGGTTGGCAGGGCCACTTCCGTAAAAAGAACCGGCATCTCCAGGACCAAACTGGGTGAAACCATGACCGGTGCCATTTGGGCCAGCCTGGTTGAACGCAGGTTGGGAGTTGAACGATCCAGTGTGAAAGCTCATAGCAAAGCTTTCCTCAGCACGCAAATCGACACCAGCATTCGCTAGCACATCCATCTGATCATCGTTGACATTATCCCTCTCCGCTGGTTTAGACGGAGGCCCCATGGCTCCAGCTCCATGCTGTTGATGCTGCTGTTGTTGCTGCTGCTGCTGTGGCATGTTGTAGTTAGTCGGAAACTGGTTGCTCGTAGGGACATTCGTTGGGTGAGGTGGATGAGGTTGGTGAGGACTATGCGATGGCATGGCATGTACGTTGCTAACTGGAGGAGCATTTGGGTTGTAGGTGGGAGGTTGAGTATAAGGCGATGGGTGGCTCAAAGCGGGTGTTGTATGTCCGTTTGAGTAAGGCCCTTGATATGTAGGTGGCTGAGATATGTTTGCGAAATGGCTCGAATGCGCGGGAGGTAGTGATGAAGGCGGCGGAGCTGTAGCTGGGGTCGGCCCATATGGTGATTGTGTATAAGGTGAGGTTGGCTGTGATCTTGGGTCTGGAGACAAACGTTGCCGCTTCGCCGCTGGCTGGTAGAATGCCTGGGCTCCAGGAGACGGCACTGCCTGAGAGGGCGATGAAGGTCCCGCTGGCCCTGGCATTTGCGCAGGCATTTGCGAGGGCATCTGGTATTGGGGTTGCTGTTGTTGCGCCATCGTGAGTGAAGATGAAGTCAGAAAGTTCATCCAGGTCGCGTGTTGACCAGGACGACTCCGCGACAGTAGCCAGCGGCACCCTCTCATGCAAGGCTGGTCATGTGACCACTCACGAAGGAGAGTGACCCAGACCACTTCACCATAAATTCAGGCATCCACAGTACATTCAGGCACCAACATTCTTAGACAGAACACTAGTCATCTTTATTTCGCGATACCCAAGAGCGCCGCGCGACCCTTCAATTGCGACAACCTTGTTCTTATCTACCTTTCAGCTTCTCACTCCTACCACCAGATCGCACCACTAATTAAGTTTATTTGTGTTTATTTATTCTCAGCCTAAAGACAGGATAATAACTAGATCAAAGACGACCTAGATTTCTTGAGGTCCCACTGAGGACATGATCTAGCCGTGATTCTCACCTGCGAACTGCCCAGTTGGCCTTGGAGAGCCACTTCATAATACATTGAATCATACCTGCGAGATCACAAAATGGCTTCTAAACGCAAAGCTGGCGCAATGTCGCCAACGGTCGAAGAACCTGTGGACCCAAACGATGAGCTCATGTTCTTGTGCCTGGGAGGTGGAAACGAAGTGGGGAGGTCGTGCCATATCATTCAATACAAGGGCAAGACTGTCATGGTAAGAGCTTCATTGTGGCGGTTTCTAAAGACGACCATTTGCTAATTTTCACATCAGCTTGACGCCGGCATGCACCCCGCTTTCGACGGTCTTTCGGCCCTACCGTTCTACGATGATTTCGATTTGAGCACCGTCGACGTGCTTCTGATCAGCCAGTAAGCCCGTTTTTCCTATACTGCAACTTTCAAACATACAATTTGTTTATGGCGTGGGCGAGAGTTTCCTTTCGTCGTTTGTGGTGACTATTTGCCAAACGATTCGTTATTATTTCCTATACTACATGTTACATGTATATCAGAGATCAATACAATACATTACCCATACAAATGCTTGTTTGATCGCACAAAGATGAACCCTGTGCACTTGTGCATAGGACGAAGACAATATAAAAATACCCTTGTGCCTATACGACCATGCATTTGTCCACTTCACTTCACATTGCATTGACATGTTAGTAGTCCATGTAGCTAACAAGTTCATAGTTTCCATATCGACCATGCTGCTTCACTACCATATGTTCTGGCAAAGACAAATTTCAAGGGCAGGGTTTTCATGACCCATCCCACGAAGGCAATTTACAAGTGGCTTATTCAAGATTCCGTTCGCGTCTCGTCCAACTCCAGTTCGAGTGAGCAATCATCGACACCATATACAGAAGCAGACCATGTGAGCACATTCCCTATGATTGAAGCCATTGACTATCACACCACGCACACCATCTCATCAATCCGCATCACACCCCTTCCAGCTGGACATGTCCTCGGCGCTGCCATGTTTTTAATTTCGATTTCCGGGCTCACCATACTGTTCACGGGTGACTACAGCATTGAACCTGATCGCCACTTAATTTCAGCGTCCGTTCCGGCGAATGTCAAAGTCGATGTGTTGATCACAGAGAGCACATATGGTGTTGCGTCGCATGTCCCTCGTCTAGAGCGTGAACAAGCCTTAATGAAGTCTATCACAGGAATCTTAAACCGCGGGGGGAGAGTCTTGATGCCCGTATTCGCATTAGGCAGAGCTCAAGAGTTATTATTGATTCTGGATGAGTATTGGTCGCGGCACAAGGACCTGCAAAATATACCCATCTACTATGCATCGAACTTGGCCCGAAAGTGTATGCTCGTTTACCAAACATATGTTGGAGCCATGAATGAAAATATCAAGCGCCTGTTCAGGGAGAGGATGGCTGAATCTGAAGCTGGAGGTACCAACGGAGGGCCGTGGGATTTCAAATATATTCGCAGTCTCAAAAGCTTGGAGCGGTTCGACGATGTTGGAAGCTGTGTAATGCTTGCAAGTCCTGGTATGATGCAAAATGGAGTTAGCAGGGAGTTACTTGAGCGCTGGGCACCAAGTGACAAGAATGGCGTGGTTATTACCGGTTACAGCGTGGAAGGGACAATGGCGAAGTCTATTATGCAGGAACCAGATCAGATCCAAGCAATTATGTCACGAAACGGGGCAAATAGAAGAGCAGGAAGAGGTGGCGAAGATGGAGAAAAGGTCATGGTCCCGAGGCGTTGCAGTGTCCAGGAGTTCAGTTTCGCGGCGCATGTTGATGGTGTTGAGAACCGGGAATTCATTGAAAAGGTTGCCGCGCCTGTCGTTGTAAGTACTCCATATTCCCAGCCCCAATTTAATATGTTTGTCACATCTCTAACGGGGACAGATTCTCGTCCATGGCGAGCAACACAATATGATGCGCTTGAAATCGAAACTTCTTTCTCTTAACGCCAATCTCCCCGAGAACAGGAAGGTTAAGGTTTACTCGCCACGTAACTGCGAAGAAGTACGTATTCCATTCAAAGCCGACAAAATTGCGAAAGTTGTTGGAAAGCTAGCAAATCTATCTCCTCCAACGCTATTGACCAGCGGGGAAGGCGGTGAATTGCAATTTGATGACGGAGGTAAGATCATCAGCGGGGTTCTTGTAGAGAACGATTTCAAGCTCTCCCTCATGGCGCCTGAGGATCTCCGTGAATATGCCGGTTTAACTACCACGGTGGTTATGTGCAAGCAACGAATACGATTAAGTGCTGCAGGGATTGACCTAATTAGGTGGGCATTAGAAGGAACATTTGGTTCCATCGAAGTCATGTCCCAGGCGACAGACGGGGAGCCTGCAAAGGATGAGAATGGCGATACCCATATGAACGGCAACGGATCTGTCGAGAGGGCAGATGAAGAAGTTACGCGGTCAAGCACCACGACATATCTGGTAATGGGATGCGTGACCGTGAGATATAGAAGCAATGGTGAAGTGGACATCGAGTGGGAAGGGAATATCCTGAACGATGGCATTGCCGACGCTGTTATGGCTGTCTTATTTTCGGTCGAGAGCAGCCCAGCAGCCGTCAAACGTAAGCAAACCCCTCCCACCCCGGATTGCCTTAATTTTGCCGTTTCGACATGTTGGTTCGTACGTTTACTAACTTGGAGCAGAATCTTCCAGCAAGCATGCCCATAACCATGGTCATGATCACGGCCATTCTTTGCCTGATCGCAACCCACACGCAGATGTTTCCCCGGCGGAGCGACTGGAGCGGCTGTTCTTGTTTCTCGAGGCACAGTTCGGTTCAGATGCACTGAACCCGATCGAAATACCAAAGCTACCTAAACTACTTGCCGAAGAGGCTGGAGCCGATGCCAGGGATGAAGAAGAAGGAACAAGGGAAGCAGAGAAAATTGAACTGGAGAGGCTGCATAAGGCAGGCATTCCTGTTCCCGGTGTGGAAATTAAGGTCGATAAGATGGTGGCAAAGGTTTGGCTTGAGAATCTGGAGGTTGAATGTGCAAACCGGGTGTTTGGTGACAGAGTTCGAGCAGTTGTCGAACGGGCAGTTGAAATAGTGGCGCCACTTTGGGGATAGTTTCAATTACGATATGGGGTTGTCGAATATGGCAGGGCTATCGAATAATAGGTCCTGATGTCTATGTATGTATAATATAGGGGCATTTGTCCGCACGCGAAAATGACAGGCACCTTATAATAGGGTGGATTATGCAAAATAGGCAACACAACAGTTCAAACTATGTCTAGAAATCTATCAATGTGCTAAATTACTCGCGGATTTGGTATTATCATGCGGAAGTTTCAGCATATTTAATATGACAAGTGCTCAAGATCCCATCCGTAATCTCGTTAATATATATCACTACCCCCTCCTGGTCAGCAAACATTGGCCTACTCGGATAGAATAGTTCTTCAACTTACGTCCTTCTGAGAAGAGGCACCTCTCTCCTGACCTTACTAACAAGGTCTAAATCAATATCTGCAATAGCTATTTCCGGCTTATCGCCATCTCCAGTGAGTTCTGCTACGATCTTGCCCCAAGGATCGACAATCATCGAATGCCCATAGCTCGTGCGTTTCTCATTGTGCTGCCCCACCTGTGCCGCAGCAATGACATAGGATTGTGTTTCTATTGCTCTTGCGCGGAGGAGTATCTCCCAGTGTGCCTTGCCAGTGGGCACTGTAAATGCGGAGGGGTAAGTGATAATATGTGCGTTTTGACGGTGGAGCGCTATTCCGATTTCAGGGAACCTCAGCTATCAGATACACACTTCAGTAATTGAACGGCATTATAATCCCAAGAGACACCTACATCAAAGCATATCGTCAAACCAACACGGCCAACGGCGGTTTCAAATGGAGGAAGAATACTCATGCCTTTCTCGACGCTGTTACTCTCCTTTAGGACGGGACCTCCTGCAATATCGACATCGAACAAGTGGATCTTTTGGTATCTTTGCGTAATCTGCCCCTGTTCTATCCAAATAGATGTATTTTTCAACTTCTTTCCAGATTCGCCAAGCTCATGAATACCAACATTGATGGCAATATCTGCTTCCTTACTGGCGGCTTGCACTCCTTGGACGAATATGCTATCATCGACGGATCTTGCCAACGCAAGGGACTCCTCGGCAGAGGAAGCAATATAATCACTCGCCTCGGGAAGAAATAAAGCCTAACAAGCTCAGATATGTTTTTGCTAAGATGTTTTCAAATCTGACCTTTGCTCCTGCAGCCGAAGCCTGGTCAACGAGGTCTTTCACCAGCCTGAGGTTGTGAGCCATGGAGGCTTTGGAACAGAGCTGTCCCACCGCCTATGTCATTTTAGCAAGGAAGTTTTGACAGAACCACAAGTCACTTACTACAATCGCCATATTTAATTTATCTTTGCAAGTCTTTAAAGAGTCGCCCACACTGCTCCAACAGGAGCCAAGTTGAGGCGATATCACGTGGCATGCATACAAAAACGTGGTGTGCTTTCAGTACCTGGCCTGCCAATGATGACGTCTGACGCCGAACCGAAATCTGGGGAAATAGTGCCTGGAAACCTCGGGAACGGGAAGAACAACCTCACCCGTAACCATCTCTCACTCATTTGACAGCCCCCTTCAACTTTTTTCGCGCGAGTATGCATACGCAACGGGGGATCGTATAGCTTTATTGACATGGTAAACTGACCCACGTTGGATATGTCAAATGGCGGCCAACCTCGGTCGTCGCCTGGTAAGAGATGCCTCCCAGCAATCCAAAAGGGCAACCCACTAACCATCCCACCACAGTCTTTCATTTCACAGCTGGGCTAGGCTCCGGCGTCCTATCAGCCGTTCTTCTCCAACCTGCCGACCTCCTCAAGACGCGTGTCCAACAATCCGGCTCGAGCTCCCTCAGCGCCTCCTTCCGCGAAATTTTAGGTGGCCCAAAAGCCATCTGGGGATTCTGGCGCGGGACCGCGCCGTCTGCTCTGCGAACAGGATTGGGATCCGCTCTCTACTTTACTAGTCTTAATGCGCTCCGACAGCATGTTGCGCGCTCAACGTTGCTGCGAAATATAGGCGTCGTGGATGGCTCGAAGGTGCAGCCATCGACGTCGTCCGCGCTCCCGAAGCTCTCGAACTTGGCGAACCTCACGACGGGTGCGATAGCGAGGACATCGGCGGGGTTTGTGCTGATGCCTATAACGGTGATCAAAGTGCGCTATGAATCGAATATGTACGCCTACCACTCTATCATCGGCGCGAGCAAGGATATCTTGAAGACGGATGGTATTAGAGGGTTTTTTGCTGGGTTTGGCGCAACTGCGGTCCGCGACGCTCCTTATGCGGGGCTGTATGTATTATTTTATGAGCAGTTTAAGAAGAGGATGAGTCGGATGGCTCAGAATGTTGGGGTTCCGGGTGCTCCAGAGATGGCCATGGCGGGGGGGACTTCGGCGTCTATCAACTTCGGGTCTGGGGTTGTAGCTGCGGGGCTTGCGACGGCGATTACGAACCCGTTCGACTCGATCAAGACGCGAATCCAATTACGGCCGAGGGAGTACCGGAATATGGTGCAGGCGTCGAGGAAAATGATCGCAGAGGATGGGTTTAGGAGCTTGTTTGATGGCCTGGCGATACGGATTGCAAGGAAGGCTATGAGTTCGGCGCTGGCTTGGACACTTTATGAAGAACTCATTAGAAGAGCGGAGCTTCCTTGGAAAGAGAAAGAGAAAGGCCTCTCGTAAGGGCAAGGCCCTTTGTTAGAATGTAGCTCTACTCAGTGTATGATACGAACAGCTGTATCAACAACATTTTTACTCCATACTACTCACGAACTTTGGTTACCATTTCTGAGACATCATTCACATGCGCTACTGTCCATATAAGATATAATGATTTGGTATAAAAGCTAGTGTTGCTATATTTGAGAGGTGTCGAAACCACCAGAAAATCAGAAGAAGATAGAAGAAGATTCCAAATCCCGCGCAAAACAAAATGCCATGCTATCATCCAATCATCACCTCCGCCCTCCTCATCTCTCATCTCTTACCACCGGCGAGGAAGGTTATCAAGCCAGGGGACTTGTCTCTCTTCCTATCCTTCTTCTTCACAAACTCGTATTGCACCTCGCCATGCCCGTGGTGGTGGTGGTGTCCCCCGGCCTGCTCAATCTGCAACACCGTCGTGTTTGTGGTTTGGGTGACAGCGCGGCGCCTCTCGCGGAGCTCCCTCGTGTGCTCCCACAAGAAATCCTGCTCATGCTCTGGCACCCATCTCTTGATAAGAATGTACTCGGGGTCCTGCGAACAAAAAAGAAAGTATCAGTCTCTAGAAATCTATGCCCATCTGGGTTTGCGTACCTGGTCAATGGTGTAGTCTATGCGGAATGCATTCAGCGTCTCGTACGAAAGATAGCGCCGCGCCATTTTGGTGTACATGGGACGAGTCCCAGCGGCAACGTCGACTTTCTCCTTCTTGAGCACGGCGGCAATTTGCTGGTCGGTCAAGCCCGACTTCCTCATGTCGTCTTCTACGCGCTCCTTGTACTCCTTGTCACGCTGCTTCTTCTCCTTCTCTTCCTTCACGGCCTTCTCGGCCTGCTTGCGCTGGAAATCCTTCACAGCCGCCTCAGCCGCCTTTTTCGCGGCCTCCTTCTCCTCCTCCTCCTTCTTCTGCTTCTGCAGCTGCTTGAGTTCAAACTCCTTCTTCAGTAACTTCTCATCCTCGAGGCGCTGCTGTTCGAGCTTGAACTTATGCAGCTCCTTTCGAGTACGCTCCAGTTCGTAATCCTCCTTGGTCATATAATCATGCTTAGGCTTCTCTTCCTCCTTCTCCTTCTTAGATGCTTTCTTGCCGGCCTCAAATTGGGCCCTTCTCAAGTCGTCAATCTCGCGCCGCGCCATCTCGAGTTCATACTCTTCCTTAGTCATGAACTGCTTTTCCTGCGACTTGCGTCTGTGGCGAGAGCGAGAGCGAGAGCGCGATCGTGAGCGCGACGACGACCGGGAGCGACGGCGACGGCCATGGCGAGATCTGGATCTCTCGCGATGTGCCGGTGCCGGCGCCACCATCTGGAACTGCACTGGGGCGGGACTCTGGAACTGCACTGGGGCGGGGCGAGGAGCAGGCTCGGGGTAGTCTTCGTCATGGTTGTAGATGCGGTTGTTTATGATAACAGGCTGCGGAGAAGGAGCCCTGGGGGACGGGCGCCTGTCGTAACGACCGCCGGCGCGGACGTCGAGGCGTTCGTCGACGTAGTAGGTTGGGCGGGGTGGGGGTTGCTCATAACGTGGCTCGGCCCGGCCACGGTGGTGGAAGCGGATATCGATATCGTCCCTATCGTCGTAGCGACCGCCGCCGTAACTCATCGTGAATTAGATAGCGGTAAACGCAACTTTTCTTGTGGGTACTGATGGAGATGAAACAAAGATACTCGAGAAACTGTACAATACAGCCTCTTGATAATATCGTTTGCGGAAACTCTGACTGCTGAGCAGGTGGCAGTTGGTACTTGGCAGGTGACCAACGACTCCGCACTGTGAGACAAGGAAGAGCACACCGGGTGCGATAAGAGAGGGGTTTGATTATCGTCGTCGTGTGTTTACCCCTCCGCAAGTTTTTGAAGCTCGCGAGCAGCTTATATGTCCCTCCCAAACAACTAGTGTCTTGACTCTTGATGTTGGAAGAAGGAGAAAAAAACCAACGGGACGAAGAAAGTGTGCTCAAGACTGGGAACTGGGCTGAAGGTGAGGGGCGGGGCGGGGTGGTCGGGAAGTGTGTGGCCTGAAGTCCATTGTATCAGCGCGTGCATGGCGGAGGAAGAACCCGCATGGGCTATCGCGACATACCGCCATGATTGGGCACACGACGAATCCATGGGATCCGTGGGGCTGAAAATGTTCAAGTTTAGTGCCAAGTAGACCATTTCGGTGTGTTAGGCTGCAGCACATGCATGGGGGGGTTCAGCGGCACAAGAAACACAAAGCAAGGTGGAGCTTAGCGACAGCGACTCGCAAGGATGATCAACACAGTAATTTTGGCCAGAGCGGGGTCGCAACACCAAGCATTTGGGATATTCTGCCCATCGCTGAAACGTTGGGACGATGCGCGCGTCTCGACAAGTTTCATCTGAGTATGCGCGCGTCTTTGACAATGATCGACTTGAATTCGAACGAACTTGTCATGTGGAGAGAGTAGGGAAATAGGACATCGTGAACGAGACTCGGAGGCTATTTGTAACGATAACAGAGTAATCAATGTAGGGCAGGTGTGCGTGTCACTCGTGGAAGCTGAGTGTGTGGGATCAGGATCATGCATGTCAGCCGTGCCGGGGTCCACGAAAGGAAATGTCATAATAATCGTGAAACGCATTTTGCCTTCTCGTGCATTGCCGTCCGAATACCATGAAAGTAGCCGGTATGGATGGTTTGCATTGCATGGCTTTGTTGCCTTTGCTTTGAATGATTCAGGTTCGATTTGATTCCCATTTTTGGCAGGTGAAGGAGTGTGTTTCTGTAAACTGTAGGGTTGTGTCTAACTCCACAATATCTGAATCCACAACAGACTACAGAACGCGTCTGGACCTCATCTAATACTGCGCTATAAAACAAAGTGTGTTTCGGGTATGCCATGCGGCCATGGCCATTAACCTTAGTTTGGCCGACAAAGTATATCTCGGAGAGGATTAAGCGCCATAGTCCGCGCCTGGCGAAGCGCCCCGACAAGCGCCTAGAGGCCCATTATATGCGGCCCTCAACCTCTTCTTTGGCTCTCTAGGGAAGTTGAGCCGTCCGATGTCTTGATAGTAGAGGCTACGCGCCCATGGAGCGTATCCGCTAGCACCCTCCTGACTCGCAAAATGGCAACAATAGCGACACTCCAACAACACGCCCTCCCCTCATTTTACTAACAAGAGGATATTGGCTGCACTTCTCACACTGCGCTTGAGTCTCTCCATCCCGCGCGAGCTCTCTGATTTTGTTTGGTCCTTCTTATGCGCGGCCTCCGCTCTTGAAGATCTGCTCCATATGATCACGGCTATTTTTGTATGTTGTCTCGAGGTAGTGTAGTTTCTTGTTCAGGGACTCGACGTCGGTCTTGAGCCCAGCAGTTTCCGATGTTAATCTTTTATCGACCTCGGAGGTAGGGCTAAAGACGAACCTATTCGTGGTGTGTTAGCAGATAAGGTTCATTCGGTCTCGTGATCCACGTATTGGTTTTAGGGGTCTGAGGATTGATTGCCCACGGGACTCCTTTCTGGAGGATCGACTTACATCTTGCCAACCCCCTCGTATATATTTGTATTCTCTGGTAGCGTAGATACTTCGCTCGAGGTCAGCTGCAGGAGTCGCATGTCGCGCTGCTTCACAGCTATTTGTGACTTGACGACATTGATCTGCTGTTGTGCCTGAATGGCCTGCGTCTCGATCTCCTGCACGAGCTACAGTCACAGAGATTAGCATGAGCCATATGTACTCCGAGTAGAGAAGTAATTCATTCGCTGCGTACCTTTTGGAGAGCTTCGTTCGAAATAGACATTTTGTTTGAGGGATAATATATTACAGGCGGACAAAGCTGGGCGGTTTTAGCGGTCAAAGTCACGATATGCGCTCTGAATTGTGAAACCAACGTTCTACTATCCAACGTACGAATATGGAGGTCGTGTCGTAGACAATAACGTGGCCTTGAACTGTTTGGTGCTTTCGTGGTGGGGTTGAGCTTGTGTTCTACCCAGGGTTCGTTGAAGCTCATGTCCTCAACCGCGGCGTTGTTCATAGTGGGTCCTTTTCGTCAACCGTAACAATATAATTCCGCCCCCAAGCTTGTGATACGTGATATATTTGGCAGTTTATACATTGGGATTTCTAGTTTTTGGTACTCTATTGTTACAGCAAAATAAAAGATAAAAGGCATAAAAAGAGGCTGATTATTGGAAGTATTGTCTTGGCTGTGATCAAACTACTACTGGAGACAATCCGTGGCAAAAACATTTGTTATGTGTCTCACAAGGCTATTTTGGTGAAGTTCTCGTTATCGATCTGGTGGCTCAGCCCTTGGTTGTACAGTACTACATACACCAAGTCGTTGGTAAACTCTATAAACCTCTTCCGGAACAGATTGAGACAATATAAGAAGATATAAAGTAGATCCGTTGTTCGCCTCAAGCGGCCTCGACCTTATAATATGATCCACAATGTTTAAACCGTTTCCGTTGATCCGGGCGTGTGCGATGACGTCTGCTCAAACCTCAGACCATCAATGGTACCCAGAGGTACTCACCATCCCACTTCATTCTGAAGCTCCCAGGCATAGTCTACCCCTCCCGACAGCGCCGACAGCGAAAAGTCACAGGCATTCATTGGCAAGAGCTGTCCTGCCTCGGGGCCAGCCGCTAAAACATCGTATGTACTCCTTGGTACCATTTCTAGAACCAAAAGAGGCAGGCACACGCAAGCACCACTTCATGTGAAGATCCAAAACCTTTTTCCTCTTCTGTCTTTCTTATTTACTCATTGTTCATCATTGTCATCCCAACTTACAGTCTGTATCTTATCCGTATTTTTACGTTAGAGGATAGGATCTCAGACGCTGTAAGAAGAGGCCACCTGGAGATCCAGGATAGTATGAGGCTATGACGGTCAACTCGTCGACAACAATGAAGTCTGGTCACTTAGAAACGGTCGCTCGATGGCTGCCCGCCATTGACTATCCCAGCGCTACCAAGCAAGGCTTTTGGCATCCCCAAACAAGCACAATAAACTGGTGCGAGGAGGTACATCATGCTATATCTCTGTGGCAAATGCTGGATTGGCACTGACTTGGACCGTAGGACTATTATGCGACTATATACGCAGCGGAGATTGTCAACACATTGACAAACCTTCTCTTCATGTATCTTGGCATCAAGGGAGTCCGAAACTGTCTAAAGCATGGACATGACACGGTATTCATGATAACCTTTATGGGATACCTGGCTGTGGGGACTGGAAGCTTTATGTTTCATAGCACCCTGAAGTGTAGGTCAACGAGTCAGCTATATCTGGCGTGTATTAACAGACGTATAGATCCATGGCAGCTAGTCGACGAGCTTTCCATGATATACACGACATGCCTGATGTGCTATGCATGCTTCTCATTCAACCAAACCCGCCGATTCTGCCAGACCCTGGCTGCCGGGCTGACAGGTCTCTGTATATTTATAACGGTAAGGTGCTATGTCCTTTTGAATGTATGGATCACTCTCTAACAACATCAAGGGTTATTATCATTATCTTCAAGACCCCACGTTTCACCAGAATGCGTATGCGATCCTTACGGCCATCGTGGTGTTCCGGAGCATGTATGTGATGGAGATCAACATCCGGCCATCACTCCGGGCCAAATATGGTCAAGCCTCCCCAAATGGCAAAGTGAGCGCCGAAGATGCCAAGAGAGACAAACAGATCCTTCGAGATATGTGGCTGATGATTGGGCTGGGGCTTACCGTATTCCTTGGGGGTTTTGGTATATGGAACTTGGATAATTATTATTGTTCGACTGTTCGACGTTGGAGGCATGATATTGGCCTGCCTTGGGGTATATTGTTGGAGGGTCACGGCTGGTGGTAAGCAATACATGGAACCGTCGAGGACATAATTTGAAGCTAACGAATATCTAGGCATCTGATGACAGGAACAGGAGCCTACATGTCTCTCGTGTGGGGCATTTGGCTTCGTCACTGCCTTAATGAGCGCCAAGATGAGTATGAACTGTCCTGGCCAAGGACATTCACGTCTTTACCTGAAATTGTTCGCTCCAATCCAGAGAAGTGGAAGGGTGCCACAGAATCGAAAAAGAAGCTTTGAGCCGTTGGATACTGGAAGATTAAAAAGTTGAGGACTATTAGAATTGCGCCAGAGTAGATATTAATCCATACTGCCAATCCAGTTTGCCTGAGATCGCACAAAAAATAGGAGCTCTAGAAGACATGTATTCGTAGAAATGAGAACAGTTGTTGCCGTCAACCGCGCTTTGAGCCTAGGCTCCCGCCGCCAAGAACCGGCGCTCGGAGCGCGGAGTCGGAACTCGTCACCCAAATCTTACGCGCGGTTCGAGTACTCCGTACCTTTTGGACAGCACTCCACAGCTCTACGGCGGTAATCTCCAAGTGGTCAAATCTTAGCCTTTGAGCTTTCTTGTTAACCTGGACACCTTGTATCCCCCACAATTGGAATCTGGCCAATCTATATTTATTCTTACCATCGTTAAATTAATAATTGGCTCCCCCCACAGCCTGTCGTTCGTTGCACACTACCCTAGCTGTTGGAGGATTCCAGGACCCTGGCGCCTGTCGAATACGAGCATCATCGTCAGCTGTCAGTTACCGTGATGGACTCGTAGCTAGCAATAACGCTATTGAGCCGCGACCCCAACGATTGCCTATGACGCCCTATGCGAAGAACCTCAGGTCGAATCCAGACGGTAGTGAACTACAGCCCTCGACTGTAATATAATGGCGACCCCTGGCAAGCCATCGTCCCGCTGGGGCTCGTTCTTGTCCCAGGCCGTCGCGGGGATTGAATCGAATCTAGACAATATACTCTCTGGAGACGATGTCCCCCAGGCAAAACCGGCCGCGGCAGTACCCCCCGTTGCGCTGAAAGTCGAGAATGGTATGCCGAGCCTCACCACTACAATTTGCAGCAGCAGATGTTAACAAGACCCGCTAGCCCCCTCTCGAAGCTCATCTGCGAACCCGACGTCGAACGACCGCTTGCAAGAACGGCTCGCGAGAGCTGTTGCGGCGAAGAAGATCGCGGCGCAGAATGGTGGCGCGCAAACTCCTACGTCGAATGCTTCCTCGAGAGTTGGAAGCCCGGCCCCAGCTGCGGATAGTCCTAGGCCGAGTCTAGATGTGGTTGCACGGGCAAGCGAAGAGGGAGGTAGTAGAACGCAAGCAGATGCAGATACCAAGGAGAAGGCTGTTCCTAAGGTTAATATCAAGAGTGCAGATACGGACACGGCCGCAGACAAGGAAGCGCTTGCAGAAGGACGACCCAGTGGAGATCTCGGAGACAAAACTAAGGATGATACTACGCGCCTGTCTACGGATTCAGCTCCGCCCAGGTGGAGCACCGAGTCCCAGTCCGCAACGGAGCCAAAAGCTAAAACAAACGGAAATACTGCTGCCGACGAAACTACTACAACCGAGAAGCGGCCTGTTGCGGATGCAGACCGCGAGGAGGAAATACATGGCTATATCGAACGAATCGATGCATTGCAAGCGAAGCTGCAATATCTCGCCAGGGAGTCTTCTGAGAATGCGAGGAAAGCCGCCGCAGCTGCACCAGCAGATAGTTTTGAAAAGAAATTGGCGGATAAAGATCAGCAGATTGCATTGCTTATGGAGGAGGGTCAGAAGCTCTCCAACACTGAGCTGAAGCACATGACTGTCATCAAGAAACTGCGAGCCAAGGGCTTTGAATCCGAGAAGGCAGCGGGCGAGGTAAATAAGACGCTGGAAAAGATGGTAAAGGAGAAAGCCACTTTGAATGAGCGCCTAAAGCGAGCCGATGGGATCGAGAGACAGTTGAACGAGAGGCATAAACAGGTATCACAGATGCAGAAGGATATAGAGGCTGTCAAGGCAGAACGAGATGCAAAGGAAGTGCAAATTGGACAACTAAAGGCCCAATTATCTGAATCTGCTTCTCAGGCGAAGGCAGACGAAGTGAAGAACATCCAGGGTCAGCTAGACGCCGAGAAGAAACGGGCCAGCGATTTAGATGAAGAAGTATCCTCACTCAAGATTGAGAAGGAATTGGCAGAGGACAAATTAAGAGCTCAGATTAAGGAGCTGCAATCGAAAGCAGAGCGCGAAGTCGAGCGTGCTCGGGCCGCCGAGCTGGAGCAGAAGGGAGAGATTCAGCTGTTGGAGAGCAGGTTGGAGGTTATGCGGACGAGGGCCGAAGAGATATCGTCGGGTGCAACGGGGGATGCACAGGCAAAATTCCTGAGGCAAATTGAGACGTTGCAGATGCAGTATTCTATTGCTAGTGAAAATTGGCAGGGGATTCAGACGTCGTTAACCTCGCAAGTGACGAATCTGCAGAAGGAGAGAGATGAAGCTTTCCGTCGCGAGAGCGATATCAGGAAAAAGGCCCGAGAAATGGTTAGTATTCCGCTATACCCAATTCCTGATTACATTGCTAACTGTTTGTCCAGACACTAAGCGCAAAATCCAATGAAGACGAAGCCGAGAGTTTGCAAACGCAGATCAACGATTTGCAGCAAGCCGTAACGGCACAGAAGACTCAACTTGTACAACTACAGCAAAAAGTAGACGAGGCAGAGGCAGCTCTCCAAAAAGCTAATAATGCATTTGAACTTGAAAAGCAAACATGGGCGTCCGAATTACAACAGCGCCTTGAGGAAGGGCGCAATAAATGGAAGGAAGAGGCCCCTCGGTCGACATATAACTTCGATCGAGCTGTATCACCAGTAGCATCGTCGAGAATGGGTCTCACGGCAGAATACTTGGGTCTCCAGAATCTACAGACGAGGCGTGCTGGCTCTTCTAGGGATATGCTGGATGATCTCCCCGGGGTGGAACGACGAATGAGCCGACCCTCCTCGTCGAGACTCCCTCGCTCATCAGGACATGTCACGCCAAAACGCCAGGACTCAGCTACCCTATTCAGCCCTGGCGCAGATGCATCGGATGCACCATCTATCACTATGGATCCTGATGAGTATTTCGAGAACACAGCTTCGCCGGTCGATCACCACCACACTATGAACGACATCATGTCCGTCTCAACAGCCGGAGCAGGCCCATCCGTCCAGCTCGTCGAGAGAATGAGCGCCGCAGTACGTCGCCTGGAAAACGAGAAGATCTCCACGAAAGAGGAGCTCGTCCGTCTAGCGAGCCAGCGCGACGAGGCGCGCGCGGAGATAGTGTCGTTGATGCAGGAGGTTGAGGCGAAGAGGGCTGACCACGACAGGGTCTTGGAGCTGGAGAAGGAAATTGATGCGATTAATGCCCGGTATCAGACTACGCTGGAGATGCTGGGGGAGAAGAGCGAGATGGTGGAGGAGCTTAAGGCGGATGTACAGGATGTCAAGGCGATGTATAGGGAGTTGGTGGAGAATACTGTTAAGTAACTAGGTGTAGCTATGGATCAAATATTGTTCTACATACTACTGTATTGTGATGTCGTAATTGCGTCAATTACTAGGTGTTTGTGGTTTGATTTCATGGCCTAGCTGCTGGTTGTGATATCTATGCCCTCTCGCTCGGCGCTCTCTAGTATGAACTTGCGGACCTGGATCTATTAGAACTGCATATCATGTGGTAAGCAAGTGATTGAGAAACATACCTTTCCATCCGGAGCAAGGTCAATGGCAAGACAGCCGTCGACATCTTTCTTGTCCGTCTCTGCTCCGGCCTTGAGGAGGGCAAGCGCAGTGTCACCTTTCAAAGGTTAGATGGTGAAGCCTTGGGGTGTATCTGATAACCTACCATGACCCTCTGCAATTGCGTGATGTAACGGTGTGTAACCTGCAGAATCGGTTGCATTCAGTGGGCTCCTGTTCTTCAATAGCAGCTCCACCAATGGCACGCTCCCGATGGACGCAGCTCTGTGGATGGGGTATTGGCCACGCTTGTCCTTCACTCTCACTGATGCTGGTGGCTTGTTCGCCAGTAGGGTTTTGGTAACGTCAAGATTATTCTTGGAGGTGGCAAAGAAGATTGCGGTCTATTTCTTGTTAGCTGATGAACCACATGGGATGGCTGTATGTTGACAGACCTGGCCGTTGTTATCTATAGAATAGTTAGTTGTGGTCTTTTTCATGGGTACCAGACTTACTTGTCTCGCTCACATCTGCTCCTTTGCCCAACAGGAGCTTGACGATATCTTCGCCCTCTTTGAGGCTGACTGCTATCATCAAAGGGGTCCAACCGGCACCATCCTAGCGAGTGGTCAGTCACGGGACAACGGATGTCAAGCTGATGTGCCGAAGCGTTCGAAAGGCCTGGGCTGAGTGAAGTTACCTGAACATCTGGATCAAAATCCTTCCTTTGGGCCAGCAGTGCTACTACTTCAAGATGTCCTTGCGCAACAGCCCAGTGCAAGGGCAGGCGGTCGTCATCGTCTTTCAGAGTGGCCAGTTTTGAATTTGCCTGTAATTCCTTCTTTAGCTCCGCAATCCACAGAGATGAGGCCTAGCGTGCGTCCTACATTCAGGAGACTTTCCACCACGTTTGCTGAAGGGGTGTTAGTTATTTCTCATGTAAAACAGTGTAAAGAGTAGCTACTTCGCCCATTCCTGGCAGCTTCATGGATCTCAAATTTGTTGGTCTTATCCGCCATAATGCCGGTGATTTTATTGTAAAAACCTGCAAATACTGTACCTGACGAAGTTCATAAATAGTGAAAGAAAACAATCGTCATGCACTGATGCCTTTCTGATAAATTCTTAGAAGCAGATGCGTGATTACGCATCAGGTAGCTGCCCATCGATAACTGCAACTAATTAGGCCTAGCGCGCTTCCCCCACAAGGCTCAAAGCCGAAAAGTTGCTAGAGCGTCACGACGCGAAGGGTTCCACGAGCCTCGTTCCATGAGCCGCCTCACCAAACTTTCCAACGACTCCAGAAAACCCAACTAAACTCACAATTCGTGAGCCACGTACATAAAAATGGCGGCAGCCACCGACGGCGATTCTGCGTACCTACGACAACTCCTCCTCCAAAACTCCAAGAAGACGCGAGCGCTTTTCGCGGGCGGCGTCGTCCCAGATGCTCCAGTGATACAGACTTCGATTCCTGAGAGGAAGCGCAAGGCCGATGCGACCAGCACACAACTGGTGCAAGTGAAGAGGGCAGATCAGAAGAGGGCTGCGGCAGCTCCAGGGGCGCCAGGGACACCAGGGACGCAACTTTCATCAGTGCTTTCGACCGATAATACCAGGAGGATCCAGGTCGCCCAGCAGGCGAAACCAGAATGGCATGCGCCATGGAAGCTGATGCGTGTTATATCCGGCCACCTGGGCTGGGTGCGGAGCTTGGCGGTTGAGCCGAATAATCAATGGTTCGCCAGTGGTGCGGGGGACAGGACGATCAAGATCTGGGATCTGGCGACGGGAGGGCTGAAGCTCACATTGACCGGGCATATTTCTACGGTCAGGGGACTGGCTGTTTCGCCGAGACACCCGTATTTGTTCTCGTGTGGTGAGGATAAGATGGTGAAGTGCTGGGATCTGGAAACGAATAAGGTCATTCGACACTACCACGGACATTTGAGCGGCGTCTATACATTGGCCCTGCACCCGACACTCGATGTCTTGGTTACGGGTGGACGTGATGGTGTTGCTCGAGTGTGGGATATGCGGACACGAAGCAATATCCACGTTTTAGCGGGACACAAGGGAACGGTTGCCGATGTTAAATGTCAAGAGGTGGATCCGCAGGTCATAACTGGGTCTCTCGATTCTACTGTCCGCCTGTGGGATTTGGCTGCTGGTAAGACGATGGGAGTTCTAACGCACCACAAGAAGGGTGTTAGGGCTCTCGCCACTCATCCGAAGGAGTTCACGTTTGCATCAGGAAGCACTGGTAGCATCAAGCAGTGGAAGTGCCCTGAGGGAGCGTTCATGCAGAACTTCGAGGGGCAGAATGCCATTATCAATACACTGAGCGTCAACGAAGATAATGTGTTGTTCTCGGGAGGTGATAATGGATCGATGGGCTTTTGGGATTGGAAAACGGGACACCTCTACCAGTCGCTGGATACGACGGCTCAGCCGGGATCTTTGGACGCGGAGGCTGGAATAATGAGCTCTACGTTTGATAAGACTGGGCTGAGATTGATTTGCGGAGAGGCAGACAAGACTAGTAAGTTGAACTCACAGCATTATGTTTGTACCAATGCTAACGATGACATTAGTCAAAATATGGAAGCAAGACGACCAAGCGACACCGGAGTCTCACCCCTTAGATTGGAAGCCAACTCTGGGACGCCAAAAATACTGATTATGGTCTGGGCGGAAGTTGGAAATTGGCTGGGGAATCCAAAGAAGGAATTGTAACATGGACGGGCAATGGCATGGCAGGGCGAATGTGTATATCAGCATATCACGAGGGGCGTTGCGGGAATCTGGACTAGCGATGTCACCCAGAAAAACGGCGTTGGAAAAGGCGGCAGATTAGGCTCGCACTTTTTTTTATTTATACAAATTATGGGTATCTTGTAGATCTAATATCAAAACCCGAGCCCTCGAGCCTCGGGATCATCTTTCAATGCGAGCTTGACATCTCCCTCGCCGATACAGAGTCGTATTTTGGCAACGCGGTCTCCCTTTCGAGCCTCGAATCCTATGATGCCAGCTTCCATAAGCTCTATAGCTGCTGTGCCCATAGCGTGGACACGCGGGGCATCGCGTAGGTTCTCTCGTTCCAAGTGTGCCTTTCCACCAACTGCAGTTGGCGAAATTTCCGTCAATAGGAATCCCAGCGTTTCGATATCTACGACCATTTTCGAGATCCTTTTTGCCTCCTCGATCACTTCGCCTATGAAGCTCTCTCCTATGCCCGTTCGTCGGATTCTTGCGAGTAGGGAAGCAAGAAGAAGTTTAGATGCTAACGGTAGACCGCGTAGATGCTGCTGCAAAGGGCTTGTGGTTGCTTCGTTGATGGCCCGTTTTATCGTAGCTATGGTGACCTTGCCCAGAGAGGTTTTTTTAGCGACCCCATTGGCACCAGCGGCCTTCCTGCTGGGTGTCGCTGGTACGTTTTCACCGGCTTCCGTTTCAGCAAGCTCCACGGCTCGTCTGCATATGTCTAACGCACGACGTGCATCTCCGCTCACAGCAGCCACTTTTCTGCTGGCAAATTGAACGGCATCTGACTCCACAACACCACCTGGCACCCCCTCTAATCTCGACTCGATAATCTTCATCAATTGCTCGTGATTGTATCCCGGGAAAGTGATTCTAGTCAAACCTGCGGAGGATTAGTCACGTTCAGAATTTGCTCGGATCAAAACTTACCAAGTCTACTGCTGATTTTGTTACTCAGCGTTCTCTCAGGTAAGTCCATAGTATTAGCCACCGCAAGAACGATAAGCCTACTGTGTCTCAACCCAGGCCAGTTGAAAAAATTGTACATCACGCTCTGGTTCTTTGTGACAAGTTGATCGAGCTCGTCCATCAATACCACACACGGAATTCGTCGAGGACTTGGATGGTTGAACTCCCTCTCCAGGAGGTCTAGCGCCTGCGATGGGCTAACTCTATCTCCCTTCAATGCTTCCCATAAGAGAGAGTAAGATTGGTGAGGGTCGGTCACTTTCATGCCGTTGATTTCAACGAATATGAAATCATCCAGTTCTTCGGCTGCAACCGATGCGTTTAACTGAGAAACAACTTCTCGCACGGTTGCTGTTTTCCCTGTTCCAGGCGTGCCTGAGATATAAATACATGCCCCTGAGCCATCTGTAATCGCCGATTCAAGGTGTGAATAAACTTCTGTGAACTCATTCTCTCGGCAGGGAAGAGTGGTGGGAACAGCCGCGACATGAAGTTTGGATCGTGCCAATTGAAAAGGCGAAGCGTAGATCTTGCCTGGTGAGATAACCCGAGTTCCCAATGGTGTAAATTCAAGGGGTTTCTTCACAACGATCCTGGGACAATATTAGCTTTGCCGTGCAACTTCAAGGACGAACACGTACCTCTTATGACTCGGCGTGAGTAGTAGCTTGCTAGGTGTCCGAGGTTTCTTTGGAGTTAAGGCTACAGAAGTCTTGCGCTTCTTCCTCGGGGTTCCGAAGTCATCTCCGTGGTCATCCCCATCATCTACACTCAGGAACTCCTGCTCTTGTTTACGCTTTTCTGCCTGTAGTTCCCCACGCCGTTTTCTCGTAGCCTTTGTTTCGTTCTTGACCCTCTCGATAAGATTAAAAATATCTTCATCGGTCCCATGGAAAATATCTTCCCAGATAAACTCCTCTGTATAAGTTGCAGTTCTGGTATTGCAGCCGCGTCGACAGATAAAGCTTTTGCCATGCTCTTTTGAGTTCCTAGGTATTCTGCCACTGGGATACTTTGCCAAAAAAGTCTTGGCCGAAGAAACTGTGGCCTTGCCGTTGATGGAGGCTATAGGATTAACATCCCATGAGGGGGATATATACAATTCATTCTGAAAGGAGTTAGCTTCGGCCCAGTGAGACGTGTTATCCGGCTCGTACCTGCATGAAATCCATTCGTTTCTTCTCCTTATTGCGGATTTCCTTCTCTGTTGCGAACCACATGAAGTTTGCTGCCATCTCGCCGTCATCCTCCTCAATAAACTCGCAGATCACGCCCACCCATGCTTCATTGGTTCCTTCGGCTTTAAGCAGCACACAGTCTCCAACTTTGCACTCGAAACCCCCCATTCTTGCACCAATTATCTTCCGTTGCACATCTTGTCCTGCCTTCCTGGCCACCTTCCTCTTGCGCCCAGCATGAGCTGGTGATGTTGTGGCCTCTGCATTGAGAAGATCCGCAATGTTGTCTTCGTTATCGGTCCCATCATTGTCCTCATCTTCCTTGCCCGCATTGTCGTATACCCATTCCCAGGGATAGTCGTCCAGCCCCAGCTCGTCATCGGAGTCTTCTCTCGCAATGCCGACGCCAGTAAGGTATTGCTTCGCTCTTTCTACATTCGCAGCATTGGACCGGTGCTGCTTATTAGGCTGAGATTCTGACCTTTGACGCATTTTGGTTGCTTGTTCACACAGGTGTTACTGAACGAGGACATCAAATGTGGAGACGTCGGCCTCGTCATGGCTTGTTCTGCCACAGGTACTCTAAATTCCCGTCGCGTCCTTACGCGAATTTTCGTGACAAGCCGTTCGCTGCCCCTGAAACTTAGTTGTGTCAGCACGTGATGTTAATTGCACTGACGACGACGACCTCCCCTTTTCACAAGAAATGCCAAATACATACCTCTGCAGTAAGCATCGTCCTACAGTAACAAAATATTTCATATTCAAGACAGTATCTACAAGTCAAGGTATCCAGTCCAAAAAAATAGGTGAGAAGGGACGGATCAAATTTGGGGGGATTTGTCTCTGGTATTCCTTTGTTCATCTTTATCCTATATACGAGTTACGACCACCCATTCCTTCCAATGCTGTATAGCAATATGTCTATTCCAACCCGGCCTGGTTTTTCTTTAAGTTATTTGGCTGTTATTATTCTGTGCCACCCTGGTTTGACTAGATGAGTAGTTCATATGGTCCTGGACGGTATAGTTTCTCTATTCAAGTATTTCCATGTCAATATTTATGTTTCAATGCTGCCAAAAGCATGCTGCCAAAGGGATTAGCGGCCTAGCGCCATTTTTTTATCCGAGTAACACCTTGAGGGATAGTCATCCTACGTCAGTTTTAATTCTAGTTGCTAGAATCAATCAAAACATTCACACATTCCTTGCTCCCACACAGTTTGTAACAACATATGCACATGAGATCCTATATATAATACTAGGCCTGTTGTTTTACTCGCATAGAGTATGGACATCACGACTCTAGAGATCGACACAGGTCGGGGAGGTAATTGAAAGTTCAACCTGGATGTGTGTATGGTTTGTTGACAGTGATCACAGAGTGGGACGAAGACTACCAGGCACAGGTTCTGGAGACAAAGGCCCTGGAGACAAAGGCTTTGGAGGCAAAGACTGGTCCGGATGCTGAGCCAGGGCGCGCAGCTACTCAGCCCCTGCGTCCTGCCGTCGCCACATACCCTAATAACAAAGCTCCATCCCATGGTGGTCTCGGGCCACGCGAGTCTCTGGCGAAGGATAGCCTGCCAGTGAACCAGTTCGATCCCCCAGCATCCTCAGCTAACAATGGGATTGCTCGTAGGGCTTCAGAGTCGGTCCTAAGCAAGGCTCCCATATGGATACCCAAAAAATTCACTGAGACTAAGAAGTCCAAGCAAGGTTGGGCAGAGCACCCTGGACTCATCACAACAAGAAAGGGCAACCAGATAGCCTTGGATGCAGCCATCAATAAGTATCTGGGTCCTATTCCAGAGAACACTGACTTCAACTGCACGGTAATAGTAACCATTGCTAGTAGCAAAATCAAAACTGACGGGTCCAGGGATATTTCGGTCATTGTGACCCCGATCTCATTGCGAGTCAGAACGTAGACAAAGCATGGGACCGTATCCGCATTGCATGCCGTGTCTATATAGCCCTTGATGTTGAAAAGAAAACGATTGTTGTTGAGGCCGAGACGGATGAAGATTGCGTAACGGCTCTTGGCCGCATCAGAATCACCCTGTTTCACGCAGAGGCTAACGAGCGAACTTGCCGTGCTCGTTATATTGTTGAGCCACCTTTGGCATCATCCATGCGGAAAGAAGTACTTGGTGTAGAGTTAGCGGATTCAAAGGACAAACTCGACAAGCGTGTGCAACTGGCTGGCCCTTGGCTAATTCCAAAAGAGATCGAGGAATGGGAGAAGAAGAGGAAGGAACTTATGGCCTTGAACGAGAAAGTATTTGCAGACCACTTGAGCAATGCTTTCATCAATCTGTGTGCACTGAACAGCAGCATGAGAATGAGAGTGCAATTTGGCAACATAATTCTGAGACGCTACCTTGCTGAGATGGCGAAGTCAGGGTTTGCATTCGAGAAGTTCGTCAATATGATGGGTCAGTCTCGGACTGGGGCTGTGTTCGAAAAGACGTGAGTTTTACCCTAATCTGTCAGTGATGCACTTAGTAACCTAGATCTGATAGGATCGGTGGGATTGAGCTGGGCTTTCGGCTTATTCAGAAAATCCATCAATCTCATGATATGTTTTGTCCTTTGGACAACATGATTGGAAAACTCGCCGACATCAAGCCCAAGCAGAGACTTATATACAGAAAATGCGGAACTGTCGGCTTCCGTCTTGAGGCAGATATCGATATATCGGCGAGGGGCGGCGAATACCAACTCGGAGAAAATTCGCTTTATAAAGAGGACAGTGCTCTGAAGAAGCGACTTGAGGTTGGGTTTCTCGGTTTCAACAGGTACGTATACCACATGCCGTCCTCAGGCAAAAATCGCCATGCTAATATGCAACAGCAAGTTTCACTGGGCTCTCGAGATTATGACCCAGGAGAAGCTGTCCTCCAACAGCATCTCCATCCAAGCCACGGCCCAGGAGCTTCTCTCATCTGCCAAAGTCGAGGAAGACGTCATGGGCTTTCCTTACCCAAGCGCCGGTCCAAATAGGCGTTTGAATGGCAACGACACAGCAAACATTCACACCATCTTTCAATACAAACTTATGGGCACTCCCTACGTGGTGCAGATTTTACTCTCCAGAGGAATTTGCTCAGACACCGCTGGATACTGTGGAGCCTCCATGTATTCGACAAATTGGGATGACCACATGGGTCCAAATGAAGGAGAAATCTGCGAACGCTGGAGGCTGGGATCTGATCTTCGGGTGCTTTTTCCTCCACCTCCGTCGCCAAAGCCAACTACATTTGCAGAAGGTGGCCAAGTCGTTGACAAGCATGAAGGATTTCGCGCGTTTCTCGCTGCTGTTGCGAAGGTTCAATCTTTCCTCAGTGAAGCTGCATCTGGCGAATAGTTGACAGGTTGAGGGAGTTATAGGTGGATGGACTCGTGGGGAACCACATTGTGTTGCAAATATACTCAGTCCAACAGCGGTATATAGTAGGCAAGGACAGGCATCACAACATGGCAAACAGTAGAATAGCGAGAGAATAAGACGAAGATCAACCAATAAATATGTAATTTTATTCCGCGGCTGGTGCACCAGCGTTGCCACTAAGAACCTTCTGTCGTAAAACTGGGGACCATATGTTAGCATCAGCTGTGACTCAATATTTCGACTCTGCTTACCATCCTCGACCACCCTCAAGTTGTTCGATTTCCCTTGCACTATGCTCTCCAGATCCTTCAGATTTGTTTGGAGCTCATCGACCTTGGCAGTATAAAACTTGGCGGCATCCTTTGTTGACTGCAAAGTGTTAATCAGTAGCCATCCACAATGTCCGTCCGCCCAATAACCCTACCTTCTCAACATAATACCCGGTCCCAACATCGACAATCACATTTTCCGTGTCCGCCAGGGTGCCAGGCACATAAAGCGAGCTCGTCAAAGGCACCAGTATAGTTTTCCCTATCCAAACAAATTAGGCGACAATATTCGAATACCACGCCGAGGACTACGCACCCTCCACTTTGGGAGATACACCGGTAGCTATCGAATTCAGACACTCGCGGAACTTCGCCTGTGCCGCGCGCAGCTGGGTGAAGGAGCTGGTCAGGTGCTCGAGCTCTTCGTCGAGCTGTTTCTTGACCTGGCTCAATTGCTGGGTTGAGAGGCCGCCGAGGTCAACTGGAGCGGGGGATGATGTCAGCGGGCTTCCTGTGAAGGGATTCTCGAGAGATTAACGCACCGGTCTGGCCACCTTGAGACGACATGATGGATGGATTTGTGGTCTGGTAGAGCTGTGAGCTTGATGTCGTTGATAGCTCAGCCCTGCCTTTCTACTAGTGGTAGCCTTGTGGGGTCCAAGCGGGTTAGCGCCACTTTCTTCTGGAGGGGTAAGTCGATGTTTACACGCCCACATGAATAAAATCATCTATTGTGTCCAAGGAATTACTGGGTAATTAAATTGTGGTTCACGAAGGCACGCTGGTACTAAATCACTCGTATATGAAGATAATTTTAATTTATTTTAATTGCACAAGTATTTTTTGTTTGTTCTAGTTATTACAATTTCTATGTGGATATGTTTATAATTAAATTATCCAAATACATTTTACAAATATCGTACATTGATTAATATATCCTATAACAGCACAAGAAGCTTGTGAATGTAAGTGGTCAAGCCATCCAAAGGAACCTCCTCCTTTGTGCCTAGCCTCCTGCACTGGACCTCGCAAGACTTGCTGTTCTTCCACCCTCGACCGACAACTACGATGATCGGATAGCCTACCAAATCAGCATCCTGCATCTTCCAAGGAAAAGAGTTGGTTCTGTCATCTAGAACGACATCAAGAGCATCTCCCGAAGTCGATCGACTTCCTGACAGTGCATCATACACATCCACAGCTCCTTCTTCTTGCCCTCTAGCGGGGATAACGACCGCCTCATATGGCGCGATAACACGCGGCCAGTTGAGCCCCTTTTCGTCTGCGAGTGTTTCTGCAACAGCGCCTATCAGGCGGGAGACACCAATTCCGTAGCAGCCCATCTGCATCTGGACTTGTTGGGCTGATTTCAGAGGTACAGGAGCCTGTGAAGAGCCCTCTGTCTCTGGTGCCTCTGGCTCAATGTAGCCAGCGGGGAGCGTCACAACAGCTTTCATAGGGTCGCTGTATCTCGCGCCCAAATAAAAGGCATGCCCCAATTCAATAGCTTTCTCAATCTTTAATGAGCCACCCTCGCACCTTGGGCATGCGTCACCCTCACTTATCCGTAATAGATTAAGAGGCTGTCCATCCGAAGTATTTTCAGCGGTTGTTGAGGTCGTAATCCCCAGGGAAGAAGGGAGCGGCGAGTTTGTCCACAAGGGGTCGATCTCGCCTGATTGGATGGTTGTAGTAAGAGACGGTGGTAGCCGATAATCGACAAGATTGGTTATCTTGGAACCTCCAGGCGAAGTCTCTTGCCCCTCAAGAATGTTTTTCTCTATGGCCTGTGCCCATAGTAGTGCTGCATTCTCAACCCCTGGATCAAGGTCTGGGACGATGCTTTTGACAGCATGAGTGTTGACCTCCAACCCCCCTTGGAACCCTTCTCTCGGACTATACCAGACGTTGATCAACGTGCTTCTATCCCGCGAAACTCCCCGCCAGACAGTATACGTATTTTTGGCAGAGGTGGCTTCGGGATTTGAAACAAATGACCAAGTCGCCGCGGAATCATGAGTAGCTGGAGGCAGTGCGGACTCGGCAAGCTCTTCGTTGGCTACGTAATCGCAGCTTCGGCAACTGATGATATGATCTTCTCCCATGGAAGTAGGGAAGTGATACTCGTGGCTGAGGTCACCACCTATATCTCCAGAATCCGCCTCGGCAACAAGATAACGGACTTTTAGTTCGTCAAAAAGGCGAACATAAGCCTCTCGAACTTGGTTGTACGTCGCCATAGCTAGATTTGGGCTGAGATCGAAAGTGTAAAGGTCTTTCATGGAGAATTCACGGCCGCGCAGAAGGCCATGCCGAGGACGAAGCTCATCGCGATATTTGCGAGCTAAATTGTAAGCAAACATCAGGGATTGAAGGTAGGCGCCTTACATATTTGATACAACCGAACAGGCAATTCTTTGTATGATTTAATGGTGTTTGCCACAAGATGCGTGATCTCCTCTTCATGCGTAGGAGCTAAAAGATAACCAGCCTCTTTCCTGTCCTTAAATCGAAATAACTACCCGAAGTGTCAGTGTTTCACTTCGACATAGAATGGGAAGACCATACCTCTGCATTAATAGCATTTAAACGGCCGCTCATAGTCCATAACTCCTCGGATGAAATGCTTGATAAGTCAAGTTTCGAAGCGCCTCGAGTAAGCAGTCAGTTTGGCCCGGCAAATGTTAAACATCTGGAGGTCTCACCTATGCTGGACATGTGCTTGTCGAGAAGTTTCTCAACTTTGGTTTGAACGCGGAGGCCCAGGGGGAGCATGTGAAAGATGCCAGAATGAGCCTGTTCACCGATGAGTTACTGCCCCTTTTCTTCAGTAAGAATTTACGTACCTGCCGCAGGAAACCAGCTCTCACAAGCTTCGAATGGGCATCTAGATTATATATTAGAAATTGGAACTCCAGTAAAGGGTACTGGCATTTAAACCTTCATTGGCACCTGGTGCAATTCCTCCCGTAGGTGTCCATACTTTAGAGAGTCTCGACCTCTGGTCCAACTGCAAAATGATCAGCCTCTGTGTCACGTGGCGGGAGTTGGATATAACAGAATGGTCTAGCAGGACATACGTGAGGGACACCTGAAATTACTCTTACTCCGCCCCAATGGGTTGACCGATATGGGCTTTGGAGACCGGCATAGCGACGCTGGATGATACTCGAGGGCCTACCACAGCGGGCAAACAATTGGCTGCATTGAGTGTTCATGCTGAATGAGTGTAACGCGCCTCGAAGGCCTCAAAATATTCAATCTCAGGGGTTTGAATGCCCTCTGCTCATAATAGATAAGCCATTGATCGATATTCGTAGTGTTTTAAATGCTTTATAGCAACTGATGTACCGCATATGCTTCACGAGGCTGGACATCGAGTTTAGTTGCCGCATCTGGCCCCACATTTTGACAGGGCAACTTTTACCGGGGTCTCGGGAAAATTCCACCGATTTGAACTTTTTACCTTATCAACTCCAAGCTTGCCCAAGGAAATTTTTATACAGCGCAAGCTGAAAAGCTTGAGGAAGCAGAGATATTACCATGGCTAGACATGGTACCATTACCGGCAAGGCCTCTAAAAAGGTCAAGCCCAACACACCAAGCAAGAACAGCTCAGCGCAAAGCATGCCGTCGTTTGATGAAGGCGCATTGAGTGCTCTGACCGAGAAGATTGAGAAGGGATTCAACAAGGGAGCGAGCTCCGATGCAGCACAGAAGTCTGCGAAGAAAGACAAGAGCAAGTCGAACGGGGCATCTCACTCGAAAGATACCGCTCCAGGAAAGAAGCGCGACGCCGAGGGCAATGTGAAAACACCTACCAAGTCGAACAAGGCTACGGATCGCAAGCTAAAGCAGGCAGAGGGTGGTGCAGCGGCAGAGGGTTCGGCTAGAGATATCCTTCTGCAAGAAATTCTTGCTCTTGGAGGAACCGAGGAGGACTTGGATCTGCTCGATGGCGTTGAGTCGGACGACGAAGATGTGGAAGGCACCCAGCCCAAGGTGGATGACCCTAAATTCGCAAAAGAGTTCTCGAAGTTCGTTGCCGGGCTCGGCATTGAAGGCCAAACCCAAGTTGATGCCAGCGACTCCGAGGCTGAGGCTGAGGAAGTGGATGAAGACTCAGAGGAATGGGAAGAGGAGCCTGATACGCCAAAAAAAGCGCCCAAGAAGACTGAAGAGCCGATCCCACAGCTAGTCCAGGCGCAAGATAATAAACAAGACAAAAAGACTAAAGATGTCAACCGCCTAGTCAGTTCTTTCCATAGCAACAATTAAAAAAACGGTCGACTGACAGAGACGTAGATATTCGAGGCGCGGCCAGACTGGCATTCGGCACCATTGGGCGACCTTCCAACTCCTGAACTTTCCGACGTACCTGCACACAGAGCCATCATCGAAGAGCTCAAGAAATATGCGAAGTCTTTACTCGAAGCCGACAGCAACCTCTACGCCTCCAAGCATCTCTCATCAACATCGTCTCACCGCTTTCTTGCCACTATTATGGCTTCCGGTACATTGGACGATAAGGTTTCGGCCTTAACGCTGGTGATTCAGGAGTCTCCTATACATACTACGAAGTCCTTTGAGAGTCTTCTTGGCCTAGCAAAGAAGCGCAGCAGAGGCCAGGCCGTCACAGCATTAGGGGCCTTGAAGGATTTGCTTGGTGTAGGCGTTGTCCTACCAGCCGATCGTCGATT
The DNA here is from genome assembly GCA_001662585.1 of Pseudogymnoascus sp. WSF 3629. Taxonomy (NCBI): domain Eukaryota; kingdom Fungi; phylum Ascomycota; class Leotiomycetes; order Thelebolales; family Thelebolaceae; genus Pseudogymnoascus; species Pseudogymnoascus sp. WSF 3629. The sequence continues at coordinate 125,536 of KV454646.1, forward strand.
GAGGACCTTTGCCACCCAGCCTGGCCTTTTGGGCACTCTTCAGACCGAGTTCGTATCGAGCTGGAGAAGCCAAGATCCGCTCCCTGGCAGCATCACCAAAGCCCATTTAATTTCATGGGCGTATGAGGACTGGCTCAAGGAGATCTACTTCGAAATTCTGCAAGTTCTCGAAGGATGGTGCGCTGATGAGGTCGAGTTTGCTCGAGGACGTGCGATAACCTACGTCTACGAGCTCCTGAAGGAGAAGCCTGAGCAAGAATCCAACTTACTCCGTCTCTTGGTCAACAAGCTCGGAGACCCAGACAAGAAGCTTGCGTCTAGAACTTCGTATCTTATCCTACAATTGCAGACGACACATCCTCTCATGAAGCCAATCATCGTCTCCGCTATTGAGACTGAGCTTTTGCTACGCCCGCATCAAAGCACCCACTCAAAGTACTACGCCATCAACACTCTGAACCAGACCATCCTTAGTGGCAAAGAGGAGGCAGTTGCCCAGAGGCTTCTGAAAATCTACTTCGACCTCTTCGTTACCCTCCTGAAAAAGCCACTGCCACCATCTGCTATACCTGGCCCTGTCATGAACAAGAAGGGTCAAGTTCAAGGTGGAGGTGGGCAAAAGGGAAAGAAGGCATTGGAGAAGGTAACCAAGGAGGAGCAGGCAAAGTTGAGCAGTGAGGAGACGACCGAGAAAATGATCTCTGCCGTCTTGACTGGAGTCAACCGCGCCCTCCCATTCTCTAAATCTGACGACGTCACTCTGGAGAAGCACATGGATTTGCTGTTCAAGATTACCCATTCTTCCAATTTCAATACGAGCATCCAGGCCCTGATGCTCATCCAGCAACTCTCATCCACAAAGACAATTGCTGTGGAACGCTTTTACCGAACCCTGTACGAATCGCTGCTGGATCCTCGACTGATCATGTCGTCAAAGCATGCGCTCTATCTCAACCTCTTGTTCCGTGCCCTAAAGTCCGATTTGGATGTCAGGCGCGTGAAGGCATTCGCAAAGAGACTCCTCCAAATTATCACACTACACCAGCCGCCCTTTATCTGTGGTGTCCTCTACCTGCTCAGAGAGCTGGAGGCTACGTTCCCGGGCCTCACCACGATGATCACCGAACCAGAGATATCTGATGACATGGACGAAGAAGTGTTCAAGGATGTTCCCGAGACCGAGACAGCCGCTTCCGAGGCTGCAACCCTTCACGAGAACCTTATGCACCCCGACAGAGTCCCGAAGCCTGCACCAAAGGAAGGCTTATATGACGGACGGAAGAGAGACCCCGAGCACAGCAACGCTGATAAGAGCTGTCTTTGGGAATTGGTAAGCTTCATTCTCAAGTCTTTTCTGTTCTTTACTAATTCAAATCGCAGACACCGTTTATTACCCATTTCCACCCCTCCGTGGCTATGTTTGCCGAACGTCTTTTGACATCAGCCGTGATGCCCGCCAAGCCCGATCTTGCCTCCCACTCCTTAATATCCTTCCTCGACAGATTCGTCTACCGCAATGCCAAGGCATCCGCAGGTGGTCTCAGAGGTAGCTCTATCATGCAGCCTCTCGCTGGTGGCGAGAGCAGCGGAGTCCTGGTTGCCAACCGCGCCACGGCACAGGCTCACCAGCCTGTCAACTCCGAGGCCTTCTGGCGCAAGAAGGCTGAGGATGTTGCCGTTGACGAGGTCTTCTTCCACAAGTACTTCAACCAGATTGGCAAGGGCAAGGTGTCGAGCAAGAAGAAGGGCAAGCCTGCCAAGGCTCCTGGAGATGGAAGTGATGACGAGGACGAGAATGAGGATGAGATCTGGCAGGCTCTGGTCGACTCTAGGCCTGAGGTTGAGGGTCCTAGTGATGACGAGAGCGATCTTGAGATGCTTGACTTGGACGACTCTGGTGATGAGGGCTCTGAGGGCAGTGATGCTATGTGGGAGGATGATGATGAAGTGGATGTCGAGGGCACGGACGAGGAAGAGCAAGGATCTGAGGGAGATGAGGAGCCAAGCCCATTCTTGGATGAAGATGAGGTGGATGAGGGTGAAGATGAGGATGAGGAAGCTCTGTTCAACAAGGAGCTAGAGACCAACCAGAAGCCAGAGGCGAAGGTTGATGGTACGGAGACGGGCAGGGCTAAGAAGAAGAAGATGAAGAGCCTGCCAATGTTTGCTTCGGTGGACGACTATGCTGATATGATGGGAGGAGATGAGGACGAGGATATGGGTTAAGTTGTGGTAGAGAGCGTTATCAAAAGTATAGAATCTATACAATAGAAGCATGTACAAATAATGACATGTGTCACATATTTAACTCATTTTGCTGTGATCCTATTTGAGCTGGTGGTCAAAGCCTGAAGAACTGGCAATGGAGGCCCTCGAGGTTCTCACGGCTAGAAATTGCATCGTTATCTTCGAGCCCGGACCGGTGGAGGAACCGAAGGCAGCGGCTACCCGTTTGGCAAAAGAAAAGGCCAGAATTATGTCTGATCGAGGAGGCTAAGCTGGGAAGGAGCAATGACGGGCGCGTTACTACGTTTATTGATGGAGGCCCTTGCTGTCCATCTCGAGATGTAGGTGGCGGCAAGAATCAATGACAGCAGGAATCAACGACGGTAAGAATCAATTAACAGTAGGAATTAATGGCGGTGAGGAATAACGACAGCAACGGCGTACGACTTTGGGATGAGAGCACCAGCCCCGAGGCAGAAAGTCGCATATCCATCAGCCGCCGTGTTGTTTTCCAGACACGTATGTGGAGACTCATGGCGTTTGGAACGTCACTCTAAATCTTTCGATAATAACTCGAGAAGTTAAAATATGAATTCCTCTAACTTCTCAACATGTATATCTCTTCTTATGTGCAAGAGCCTGTTGTCAAAACCCAACGGAATTCAAAAGAAAAGAAGCTTCTGTCGTAATCTTGTGATATAATTGGTTCCTTTCAGAAGTTTCATATCCCAAACCCGTGCTGCGCCAGGGCAAAAGTCGGAGCGGCACAGATTTTGCCGCCGACGCTCGGCCTGTTAGTCGCCGCCACACCGACCGATTCTTACCAGCCTAGCGACTCAAGCCGAGGCTCTTTTGTCGCGTCCCTGCATATTGGCCACGCAATTCGGGTTTCCCCTTGCCTCAACGTTCTATATCGAATTCTTCAACAGAACGACCCACTCTACCGCCAATCCTGTCGCTAGGAATAGTTCTTATCATCGCGTTACGTTCTGTTGGTGCTGCCTAGCGTGCTTGTCCCAATGTCGGCCTTTATGCGACTGCCGGGTGGGCGGAACAAGATCTTGTTGAGCATCTCAAGGACTCACTTAAGTGCAAAGCCCGCTGTTGCCAAACCCAATTTCTTTCCTCACTCAAGCTCTCGTACATTCACACACACTGCTCGTAGGAGAACTGCTGCAGGTAGTTGCCCCCGCTCCAATCCACTCAAGCTGTACTGATTGAAGCTGCCAGAATCTATTCCCGCCCCCGCCAAAAAATCACTCCCGCTCCGAATACTTTACTTCACCGCAATTGCGGTCGGATTCACCACCGCGGGCTTCCTAATGGCGGCCGCACCAGCAATCTCCACGGCGAAGGAGTTCCTCAACGTGCCCTCCGACGAGGAGACCCTGTCGTTATACACCCCTGAGGATGCGAAAGCCCAAGAAGTCGAGGACTTCATCAACAACCACCACCTCGTGCGCGAGCTCAGGAGCAAGCCAGAATACAGAGAGTCGAGACCACATCTTAAGATTCCCAAGGGGGTGCGCGAACAGAGCCTCACAGGCGGAACCCTGACCGGGCCTAACCGTGTCGTTGTCCCGCCGTTTGCCTGGAATGAAGAGGGCGGAAAGTCAATGGTCGCCATCTCATACCTCGGCCGTGATCTGTGTGGTCACCCTGGCATCATCCACGGCGGATTCCTCGCTACCATGCTGGATGAGGGACTGGCACGCTGCTGCTTCGAGGCCCTCCCGAACAAGGTCGGCATGACTGCGAATCTGAACATCAACTACCGCAGCCCGGCGCCGGCGGATACCTTCGTTGCGCTGCGAGCTAAGACGATTAAGGTTGAGGGGAGGAAGGCATGGGTGGAGGGTCACATCGAGACTTTGGTTGGCGAGGGAGAGACGCCTGTGGTGTTGGCTGAAGCCACTGCGTTGTTCATTGAGCCACGCCAAGCTGCTCGTCTGGCAAAGCTGAGCCCTACCAAATAAGGGACTTGTGTCATATTGCGTGCGCATATCTACTTGGCATGAATACGACTTACATACAGCTTTGAGAGCTGGTAGGTCTGTTCTGTGGAGGAGGTGGAAAGAGGGTGTCCCCGTTTTTAGATTAATGCAGGATCTAGATATAAATGGCTAGAGAGCGGTAACGATGCTGCAAGAGGAGGGATTAAGGCGTGATATAGAACAATAATGAAGTACTGAATGAAATAAAAATCCAACCAATAATCCCCAATGGCAAAAAAAAGGAAAGAATTTAACAAAAAAAACATATTCTGAACCATGAGCTCAGAGAAGAATGAACTCTCTGACGGGGAGTCGAACCCCGGTCTCCCGCGCTTTGTCGAATGACAAGCGGAAATCATGACCGTTAGACCATCAAAGATATTGATTGTTTAGGGGGAATGTAAATTGTTTAATTGCTATCAGTCACCGGGGGGAAAAAAGTTATTTGTTCGGCGACGAGTTTATAGAGTGGGCCCCTGGTAAGGCGTCATCGCCCGCTAAAAGGTACAGGAACCAAACTCCGAAAACCGCTGTTTGCTTTTTCTTGGAACCCGCGCGGCTAGGAACATACAAACGGACCCTCTTCCCTATATAACTTCATTCAGTCGAGTCTTGCATTGCCAGGCCCTTCATTCATCACATCCTCCTCCCAAAACCCCATCATCCCGCCCAAAGACCCTCACCAGGAAAAAAAATGGCAACGTATGCACCACCCCTCCCTTCCCTCCCCTACCCCGCCACCGACCCCGCCAACAAGGCTCCGCAAACAAAAGCCACAACTGACATCCCAAACAGCAACATCACCTGGCACGAGTCCCTCCGCCGCAGCGAGCGCGAGACGCTCCGCGGACAGCGCGGATACACGATCTGGTTCACCGGTCTCTCTGCGTCGGGAAAGTCGACCATCGCAACGGCGCTCGAGCAGCACCTGCTGCACCTCGGCGTGGGCGCGTACCGTCTTGATGGCGATAACGTGCGCTTTGGGCTGAACAAGGATCTGGGCTTCTCGGAGGCGGACAGGAATGAGAACATTCGCAGAATTGCGGAGGTAAGAATGCCCATTTGTTCCTGAGTGGGGGGACCTTAAGGGGAGCATGTGGGCTGACTGGCGTTTGTGTTTATAGGTAGCAAAGCTCTTCGCCGATGCTTCAACGGCGACTCTCACATCTTTCATCTCTCCCTACAAGGCCGACCGCAAGATCGCCCGCGACCTGCACGCCACCGTTGCCGCAGGCGACGAGCCAATCCCCTTCATCGAGGTGTACGTCGACATCCCCATCGAGGTAGCCGAGCAGCGCGACCCCAAGGGCCTATACAAGAAGGCGCGCGCGGGCATAATCAAGGACTTCACCGGCATCTCTGCGCCTTACGAGGCCCCGGAGACCCCGGAGATCCACATCCACTCGGACAAGACCAGCGTCGAGGAGGCGGTGGTGCTGATTGTCAAGTACCTGGCGGATCACAACCTGCTGCCGGCGGCTGCGCTGAACAACTAGGGAGGGGGATGGGATGGAGATATTTACGATTACGATGATGGATCTAGAAAGTAAAAATATACTTTTTTTAGTGTTTTCATTTGGTGCTGCTGGCGCGTGATTTGTACAGTACAATAATGCTTGCTTCCGTGATCCCATCCAAAGGGGGTATGGCTTCTTGGTTTATATCTATATGACCTCAAACTCGTAGCATACGTATGCTGTGTACTCGTTACCCTCGCCGTGACCGCCCACACCCAATGCACTCATTTCTGACGACAGTGTTGAGTCGTCCTTGGTGACTCGTCCCTTCTTGTCCCTGCCGAATGCGTTGCCCCCTAGATACGAGTAGGCCGAGTCTAAACTCGTCCTTGCTTTCTTTGCCAGTTTTGGGTTGGTCTAATAGACGTTAGTATCAGTATGGGGGCAATATAAAAGCCATCTGCCTGTGGAGGACATACCTTGACTAGGGCGGAGACAAACTCAAGAGGCAATCCGTATCTCAGGACTGTCTCGACAAACACACGCAGACACAGCACATGAATCCTAATCATAACACTCTCACTCCACCCCATCCTCGCCAACCTCAACACCTCTCCCCACACCTTCCTCTCATCCTTGCTCACCCTTTCAATCTCCTTCTTCTCCTCCTCGCGGCCGCCCTCAACATACTTGTAATCGCGCGGCGTCCAGCGCTGCTCGCGGCACTTTTGCACGAACTCAGCACCGAACTTCTTGAACACTGTCACCGTATAAAGCGTCAGCTCCTCGTCGCTCGCGACTTCCACCGCCGACCGTGGCACCACCATCTGAGATACCGTCTCGTAGCTGCGCAGGAAGTCTTTCTTGGCCAGGTTTGGAACGACGATTAGGTGCGTCTCGAGGAATTCGGAGTCCTGGATCAGGAGCTTTGGGTCCACGACGGGGGTGAGCGATTTCGTAGCCAGGTTTCCGCTGAGGGAGATGTTAGCTGTTGTTGTAAGGGTGTGGTGTGGGGGAAGTCTTACGTTTGCTTTCTTTGTAGAGTGGTGAGAGTTGTCTTGATCGAATTGTACTGCGTGTATTTGCTCTTCACATCATTGTCGATACTGAGCAGTTCCTACACCAACCCGTCAGCCCCGATGTCCATGCCATCAACAAGCCTCACTCACCTTCTGCAACGAGTCAATCAGCTCCCTCAGCGGCTTATCCGTACGGTACTTGACCGTATTCCACGTAAAGTTCCCCAGATACTGATCCGCCGGCTCTGCACCAAGTCAGCACAACCCCCCCCCCCCCAACTCAGCCACTACAGAGAGAAATCCATACTATCATTCACCGTCTTCTGCGGCCCAATCTTCGCCTCATCACCATCCAAAATCGTCCTCAGCGTATCTCCCATCTTCGCCACGACGCCCTCGCACGCACTCTCCAGCTTCCCCAAATCATCCGCCTGCTGCACCAGCGCATCGAGCGTCCCGATCTTGAAGTGCGGGACCTTGAAGGGGACCACGGCGCCGTTGTCGCCGATCGTGGAGCGGAGGGCGGACAGGGCGTCGGCCTGGTCGTTGGATGGCGCGATCGAGGTCGGGAGGGAGAGGAGGAGGTATTTCGTTGTGTTCGCCATTTTGGCGGGCCGCGGAGGGGAGTTGGGGATGGCGGGGGGGAGGTGCGAGCTCCTGCTGTTTGGGGTTGCGGAGGGGGAAGGAGGGGGGAAGATGATGGTGGGATGTGTCGTCCTGGGTTTGGAGCTGGGAGCTCTGAGTGAGCTCTGGCTTGGCTGGCTTTGATAGAGACGATAACCGATTACGGGTGCCTCTAACCCAATCCGAGGAGTTTAAACCCCAAGGACCCTTGACATCAATGGAGCCTTTTTTTTGGCTTATATAAACATATAAATTCTATACGAAGTTTGCATCAGTTCCGATTATTCAGGATCCAGTAATGGCTCCATTAAAAGCTTATTTTCACTACAATTGAGGTTTGTTTAACAAAGGTCCACCACAAGAACTGTCGTGGGTATCAAAACATGGCCACCGCTGCTCCAAGACTACAACAAGGTGATACAAATAAATAGATAAGTTCAACATTATGGCTCGACGTTATGCTAGCTGCTCATTATTACGATGCTCTCCCACTGTCTCATTATCACCAACAATCTAAGGAAGAGCAACAGGGCGAAGCTCCACCTTAGCACAGCTACTTGGGAGCTCGGTGTCGGCGTAGTAATACTGCCAGAACAGCTGCGGAACACCATGGTACCAGTCGCACACTAAAATTACTCAGTCAGCCTTATATATATCGTTCGAAGTCTGGATCGACCTACCCAACCACCCCTGAAACTGCGGGTTATTAGAGATCAAACCGCTACCATTGAACGAGAAACCCTCGTCGCCGTAGCCGGCGTTGATTTGCGTATCCAACCTAGTTGATCATCAGTCACCGACACCGAGGCCCCGTGGGGGGAATGTTGGGGGCACTCACCACCGGGTGTAGTATTGGTTGTAGGCAAGCTTGAGGCCGCTGGGGAAGGTGGAGCCGGAGAGGTCGAACTGCTGGTACGTTCCGTTGAGGAAGGCGACTGAGCCACCTGCAGCGACGAGAGCGACGTCGTTGAGGCCTGCGCCGGTGTGGTAAGATTGCACTGAGAGGTTGTTAGGTGGTCTGGACTTGTTGCTGTTGGGAGGCGGGGGGAGACATACCATATAGGTTGTTCTTGGTGGCATCGCCCTTGACAACGGTGGTCTTTAGGCGGTATGACTTGGTGGGCTTGCCAGTGTTGGGAGCCGCGGCTGCGACGCCGAGGACCGCGAGGAGGGTCGCGACGCGGGTGAAGAGCATGGTGAGATTGGGGAGGAGTTGATTATAGCTGCGAAAGCGAGTGGAGAGAGAGGTCAAGAAGATGAGTTATGGAAAGTGAAGACAACTGATTACTACGAGATCGAGAACTGATCCAGAACAGAAAGCAAACACCTACCATCGCTACCTATTTATGAAGGCAATCAGGATAAACAGAGCCACAATAATAGCATCATCGCCGCACCTTGCGGTTACATTTCTCGTATTCTAAGCGCATGCTGAATCAGGATCGGCGCATATAGTGGTTCATATGGAATCGCGTGCGTCACGCAGAGCCTCGTATCTGCCAGCCTCCATTACCCAGGCGTGAGACCTCACATAAGCGGGGTAACGTGCCCAAGAACAGCTTTACTATGGGCAAACAGCAGGTTTTCTCTTCCCGATTTTGCATATCATGATTCCCGATGTGCGAGGAGGAATGATGATGTGAGAAATCCATATGGGGGAATATACGTAACCTGTACCAAACAAAAACAAATGGATCTATTTATGATTTATGTGATTGCCGAGGCACGGGGCTGGGCAAGGGAGGAGGGGAACGCGAAGCAGCAAACAAACAAAACACAAATTTCTGTGCGCCGCCGTTTCGTTTGAAGGGTGTCCTCGTCATCGGTGGAATTGAAATTTCTCTGGATCTCGGGAAGACCGGGAATCCGAGTTTCTTTTCTATTCCTAACAAATTCCCACTTCTCCGTGTGTTTGCGGGCGCGGATGCTACTTATACTATCCAAATCGCGAACTGATGTGCCTGGGATCGTCACAGCACCGGCGCCCCGGACGAGAACAGGGACGTTTCAAAACAAACAAGCTAAGACTGACCAACTGCCGAACTTGGAAGGCTGGTAATACGTCCAAAACGCGCTGTGCTAAGCTAAATTTACGATTTATGGCTGGTTGTGCTCTGTTTGAAAACGAATATATGCAGTTCGCGCGATGGTGATGGGTAGTTTCTCATGCAGTAATACGAGGTTGAGGGAACCAAGGAGACAGTTATTGACACCGGCGATACTAAGGGTGTGCCTTGGAACACAGCCATTAACGTCGGCAGATCTCACGGACGAGAAGTCTAATTGGGATGATCGCCCCTCTTGGGGGTGTGATTTATTCGTCTCCGTCCGTCGCTCGCCGTTGACTTCTGTCGGCTTGCTGCCGTCGTAACCTATTTATCCAATGAGGCGTGTAACATCGCCATATCCCCCCAGCTTTGGGTTGCGTTGCCCAATATAGGCTGTCTGTCTAGACCGCCTGCCTTGCATCATGTATCGCGAGCGTGCCGTCGTCACCACCAGCTCCCCCACGAAACGACGACATCGGCTATAGACCTCACGAGCCTACGACACGGGTGACTCCGTTGGGCTTCCCCTATCGAAATAGAGTGTTAAGCCCGGCCATCGAGCTTAGAGCCGGGAGCGGACGCAGTAATATGAAGCCGCGCCCACCCCGCGTCCGTAGCGTAGTAGTCTGTCGCAGATATGCTCACCTGAGCATACCAAACGGGCCGACTGAGCGCCTCCTTTCCTTTCCTCCAGACTAATTGACGGAACTGAGTGGCCGCCTTATCGCCAACCCCCAACCCTCCCCTCATCCCACCTCTCTTTCCTCTCCCTGCGCGAGTAGTAAAGGCGTCTTGCGTCGCGATAGCGGCGCACCCACTCTGTGATCTCGCGCTCCGTCGCGACGGCGCCATCGCCTTCTAAGAAGCTTTCCTCCAGCGCCTGGCACACCATCTCCTGGTCCTGCACGCCAGCGCCCAGACGCTGGTACAGGGATGATGGCGAGAAGGGGGAGAGCGCTCGGTCCATGTCCGATTGCTTCTGCCGCCATTGACGTTCTAGTGCATGTGCGGAGAGTAGCTGTGCTTGTGTTGAGGCCTGTAGATGCGACAGACGGGCCTCGACGTCGTTTAGATGAGATGCTAGGGCTATGTTCTCGCGCAGGGCAGCTTGTAGTGATTCGTCCGAGGCCGAGGTTGAGGGGTGTACGGTATCACGGGAGTGACAAGTCGCGGAGAGGAGCTCGGGGTTACGGAGAATCTCCTCGAGATCTTGTATACTGAGCTAGTTAGCGGTGAGATCTTTATGCATATATAGTGAAGGAATGCATACGATTTGTCCTCTAGGATCTTTGGCAGCCAGTTAGGCCCTGGGTCTGGGATGGCCTGTGGAGCACCTTGAGGGCCGACTTGTTCGGCGTAAAGTGGCCGTTCGGGCGTCGGAGGGGACGGTTTGGCACCCAGCGGGGATGGCTGATGGGGGAATTGTGACAGTACGGGCGTACTTTGCCGGCTCACGTCTTCGCTGCGTGGCTTTGGCGGTGGCTTTGGCGGGACGTTGGGATCGAAGGACCCCGAGGCACGGTGGTCCGCGTATGAAGGGATATCGTTTGAAGGGGTGTAGGATGCCATGGTCAGGGTAGAAGCTGTATGAGTGATTCCACTAGAGGTATATGCCGTTGAATAAAGCCCAGCTTTATAGATTGCGAGGTTGAGGTAGTTTTGGGTTGCGGCTCATGGCGTTCTCTAGCCGCAGTACGTGCCAGGTTGCCCGCTTGGGTGTGCGTATTGAAGCCTGGATCTGGTGCCCGCCTAGATCTAATCTTATCTTATCTTACCCGATCTGTCACCACGAATATGGGAGTGACAGATGGATGTGGACGCCTCCTTTGCAGTACAAAACAATACAAACTGTTCAGAGCAGCCTATGTAGCTACTCTACGGAATACTCTCGAAAGTAGACCGAGCCCAGGCACACTGCATATACGACCTTGCAGCATTCCAAGCCTCCCGGTGGCATTCGGGCTGGTCCCTGGTATCGGGGAAATACTTTGGACCCGGCGGGCGCGGTATGGGATTCACGAGGAGGTGAGCAGTCACCAGCACTGAGAGCCTTGCATGGGCATTGCGTGGCGCGGCATGGCAAAGCAAGGTAAGGGCCTATAATAGCATCCTTTGTATGGACGGCATATTACTTACTGAACTGCCAGTGCAACGTGACCAACATGACCTGCCAGTCCATTCCTCGGGCGCATACATGCTGTCGGCGGCTTGGTGATTTTAAAGGAGACAATCACGGCAGATAAGCCAGCGAGTTTGCCACTTTTTTCCAATTCGCGATTACAGTGACGCCGACGATGGCGGAACAAGCCGCCGATCCAAGCGGCAGAGAGTACTCCGATTCCGCCAATCTTCTGTTTCATATTGTTTCTCCAGGATGGCCGAGCGTCTCCCCGAGCCGGAGTGGAGTGGTGGAGAGCCCAAGGAGAGGGAAGTGGGTTGAGTGGGGTTTGTATCTTCAATCCTGTTCCCTATCCGCTCCTTAGTTCCCAGTGTCTGTGTGGAGAGAAATGTCTCGGTGCGATATGTTTGGGTAGGTGTAGAGTACTCTACATCAAGTACTCTATATGGTGGACATATTGGGGATATCGTCGAAGATCAGTCTGGCCTGGGTTTGCCTGGGTATGCGTGTGTATGCCTGGGTGTCTCCGGGTTCGCCTCTATTGCCGTCCTAGGTCTAGGTGAAGCTTGAATCAAACGTGTATCATGCCGTGCTATGCCTGCTTCACCTTGGAGTTATTAGAGGAGCGGCGATGAAGTATTGGTGGACTATACTGCTGGTGTACAGTACTCCATAAGGTGCGCTGTACTGTCTCAGCCGTGGTACTATTTTGTTGTTGCAGTGAACAGTCCATACAGTTCCTGTCCTGCACAGTTGAGGCCGCACTCACAGGGATTAAGCGCATCAATTTTCCGGAGAAGGGCCGTTTTGGTGAGAGGCAAGATGTGCGCACAGGGCGAGAACAAGGACTTGGCGACAAGAGCGACCGAGGAACCACCACCGCCGCCACCATCCATCACCACCAATTCATCACGCACAACAGGCGCTCGCATGTATGGATGCATTGTATGGACGGACTGATGGACGGACTGATGTTTTGAGCATTGATCTATCTGTTCAAGAGATCGGCCGAGATTGAGATGTGTGCTCCTGGGAATGGAGCTGCCGAGCCCAATCAAGACATTGCCACTGAGTTGACTGGAAGTAGCCGGTCTGGTCTATACGATCTCAACGCGTCCCTTCTCGGTCTTCTCTCCGAGAGCGGGAACAATGACACACTTGTGAAGCTCTGAAGGCCCTTCTCCAGTGTAGATACTGTGTGAACAAACTGCCGCTGTGATACCGCTCTACTCTACTACGATATGGAGATCTCAGGGTTCTGTACTCGAGTAGCTTGAGTCACGAGATAACAAGGCCCTTCTATTTCACCGAGCGCCAATACGGATTACAATTGCGGTCGTCCTGAGAGGGCAAAAGATATAGCCTAATCCATCACTGGCCTCTCCTCTCCTCTATGCGAGGTACAGCAGAGCAGCCTGGCGGCGCACAGTGCTCCGACCCTCAAGCCGCATGGAGCTGACAAGAAGGATCTGGACAACGAGGCGGGAAAGCTTAATTGCATCCGCGATACAACGAATGATGGATGCTCGCAGATGGCGACGTCTGGAGCGCCCGAAGAGGCAAGTTTGTCGTCGTTATCGGGCATGGCTTCTTGGGTGCCGTTGAATCTATCCGATAGATGGGCGCTGGGCCTGGTCTTGACTATTCTTGGCCGCTATCGCGTCAATCGCATGGCAAATGGCATGGATGGGATAGTTGGGAAGGGAAGGGAGTACCACATGCACTGTGTGTGGATGTACCGTGTATGTACATTCAATGGTTCTGACACAAGACGGGACGTCTCTCGCCCACACGGAATATCCGGCCCTTTTATCCATCAGCGCAGTTGGGTGGTGATGAGGTCGGGAGAGATTGACCGAGTCAACGAGACGACGAAAGGCCGACCATCCTTCCCTATTAGTGGGGGGAGTATTATGAAGAGCAGGCCTTCGAGATCATCTGTTTGCCTCGTATTTCCCTTTCTCGGCGAAATATGAGAGAGACACGGACAGAGAAAGAAAGAGAAGGAGGCAATGTCGGGGGTAGAGTGAGACAGGCAGAGTACATACGGTGGTACCTTGAAATCCCCATATTGGGGATCATATAGTGACATGGTCGACGTGGTAGACATGGTCTTGTCTCTTGTCTCTCTCTCCCCGGATTGACAAGGCAGTTGGCGACACAAGGACGTTGTCAACCATTCGCACTGGACGCCTATATCAGACAATTCTGTGCTGCTCATACGCTCATACTCCATGGAGTACTCTACTCACATTCCACTATCATATTCGGTTATTCACATGATGGCGCGGCCGTTATCGTCATGTTCCTGTTTCTTTTCTACTGGACGACTACTGGACTACTGGACTTTACTCCATGGGGATAATCGGTCCCTTGTCCGAGACGGGTACTTTGCCATTCGTTAGCCTTGCTACTTTACTCCGTACTGGTGGTAGTGGCGGCCTTCGAACCCTTCGTCACTCGCTGATCCCTTGCCGGGTAAACTCTGGGTGGCCGGCCTTATTGTGGAGAAATTCAAATTGGCGGCGGATGTGGTGTTTCTCCTCTGGGGCGCGAATGTGCTTACTTCACTAACTTTTGGTACTATCCATATTCTCCATATTCTTCCAATATCCTCCATTCCCTATTGCTCTGTTGCTCCGGCCTGCAGCTCCCTATCACAGTCTCCCCTATCACAGACGCCGTGTTGGCATTAATGCTTCAGCTTCAACCCCCTACCCCCCCCCTACAACCCTAGACACCCTACATTTACCCCCTACCACCACACAAAACTCACCCACCCAAAATGCCACTGACACTGCCAACTCGACTTCTTTTCTCCCTTATCCACTCCGCCGTCACGCTCTACTAACCCATTCTTCATCCACCCACTCCTCCCATACCCCATAGTCCCCATACTCAGTAGACCCATAATCGCTGGCGTACAGCACTAGAAAATAAAAGGTACTTCCGAAGACCCACGAACGCTACAAATTGACTGTACGATGTATACTTCTTGAATGTACCTTTGGGTTGCAAGTCGCTGGATCACGCACCTCACTACAACACCCCCCACCCCCATCTGAACCAACATCGGCTCTTCTACTCCACGACTCCCACTCACTCTCTCCCCCCCCCACGAACTTCCTCTTCTTGATCTATCTCCAACTATCGACCATCGACGACCATCTCGATCATCAACACCCATTTGCGACTTGGGTTCGAAAAACTATGATCTGGCAGCGATACACCATCAACAAACACTGCTCGCTGACGTCCTGAGTGGCTTCACACGCTTCTCTAGAGACGACGGCCCTCCCGCGATCCTGATGCTTCAGCACGACTGTCGCACCCCAATCTGGATGCCATAGGAGCCCGAAGCCGAGCATGGATCCAAGTCACATCACTGAGTTCGCCAGTCCGCGGTACTTTGAGAAGTTAAACTCGCTACACGATGCTGTCGACAATGCGAGCAACCCCCAGGCTGGTGACGGCGCCGCTGGCACGTCGCAGGCCTCAACATTCAGCCTACCCATAAGGAACCCGCGCCCACCGGGAGCGCGAAGGAGGAGAAGCGGCGATACCGATCGATCCGGCGATGGAAAGAGGAGGCTGCTGGTGCCAGAGGTCACGTCGAAGGCCTCGAGGAAACCGAGCTTCACATCATCGATCACGAACTTCAGATTCAAGGTCTCACACAAGGGATCGTCGCATCAAGTTGGGCACGAGTTTATCTTCGAAGAAGGGCCCGTAAAACAACAGTGCGTCTACTTTTGATTCTGGTTCATCGCTGCCTTGCTAACTTATCGTGTAGACTTACTCTCGGCGACCGATTCCTTGGGCTACCGAACGAACTTCAACTCCAGATTATGAATACCCTTCCCATGCCGACAGTTCTCAATCTCAGGCTTGTCTCAAGATCCTTCAATTCCTTTATTTCAATGAATGAGTCGCCCATATCGCGGCATCATCTTACTCACAGCGTCCCTCACTACGCCCTACGATTATATCCAGTTCCCGATTCGAAACTTTTTACCCTCCATTATCTCTGCGGACTTTGGCATCGCCTCCACGTCGCAGCAAAACTTGCAGACCTTATTGCTGAGCATACGACTCAGGAAATCTTCCTTCGCGACACCGAAGCAAAACGGCGCGAATTCGAACCGCAACATAGACGTATGCGGTTACGTTTAATGCCGTTGCTATTTACTATGTTTCATTTCTTCGAAAAGTACCGAGAACTTCACCTAAAACACCTGGAATCGAATGGAATACCACTACGACACCAGCCTTTCACCTTGAACCCGATAGAACGCCAGGTTATGAACATGTACGACGACCAAACACTACTTCAACTACACCAAGTCTTCCCGCTAGTCCTCTCATCATTCTCTCGGCGCCTGCGACCTCCATCGTACGCCGGTAGACTGGAGCGTTCGATCAAGGGTTATTTAAAAGACAAGCCGGCCGATGAGATTTATGCGACGATAATATTAATAGGAGGTCTGAGGCAGGCAGAAAGGTTTTGGGAGATGAAGGGATACAACTCGAGACGAGCAGCTGTCGACAGTTGGTACAGCTCCGTCACCCGGGAACCCATAGAGGCCGCTCCCAAGTCAAGGCTCGCCATACTAGGTCTCGGCCGGAAGAAGTCCGTCACGACTCATCCGGACGTCGCTGCCATGGAAGCGCTGTCGATACACGACCCGGGAAGCTGCAACGAGTGGGACTGCGTTCAGCCCGCTTGTATGGATGCACGGGCACACCGTACCCCTAGCCATACGATATTCCATACCAGCCTTGCCGCGGGACCACCTATGAGCCCGCTATCGCGTGAGCAGTTGCGGCCGTTGCTCACAGACCAACAGCCGTTGACGAACATCTGGCTTCACACGGCCGAGGCGCTCATCCTGGAGCGCGGGATAGTCGAGTGTTCCCTGAAGATTAAGAGGAACACTCAGGTCCTCTTGGAACTGATCAAGGAGGATGGCGGCGTGGATGAGGAATGGGCACCTGGATTGTCACAGGCCTCGCGGCATGCCCTACATCACGGTGTAGGAGCAGGTGGTGCTTATTTTGGCGCACACGAGATGTAGGGGAGCATTTATCAATGGCGTTGGGGTGAGCGTATATATAAGGAGCAGGGGCGTCGGTCTCGGTATTGAGGCATAGATATCATATATGGTGTTGCCATGTTGGAGACGTATACTCCACTGGGAAACATGGTTTTTTTTGGATGGATCATTGTAGCAGATCACTCCTTGTAGCAACCAGTTTTTGCTGGATGAAATGAAATACCTTTTGTTTGTCAACTCTTAACTCTATTGTTACTATACTAGACTTGATGCGATGCGGTTGGAAGTGAGTGATTGAGTGACCTGAGTGACGGATTTATTTACATTACCATCGATCCCCAGTTTCCCCAGCGCTTAACGCACATATAGGCCTTAATTTGGACTCCTGTCATTTTTATGAACGGGGTCCAATATTGATTGAACATTGGCGCACGAATCACAGCAGCTCGAGGCTGAACCCCCCAGCCCAGACCTAAGCGACGACCGACCCGAGTGTGTTGTTCGCGATGACCCTCCCGCGCGCCCCAGATAAGGGAACCAACCTCAAACCCACCTCCTCCACACGGCCATATGGCATGGCGCCTCGCTCTCCCGCGCCCACGCCCACAACTTTGAAATGGCGACGACAATGTCCGGGCCCCAGCCCAGCGGCATTGTCTCATCGACGACCTCCTCCTTCGGCCAATTCCGCCTCACCACCTTCGTCGACGCGCATCCAAAGCCCACCTCCTCCACCACCAGCGCTGGCGTAACCGCAAACGCCCCAGACAACATCGCAGCTGCCTCCCTACCACCCCAATCCTTCGCAATGGCAGCAGACGGCCCCTCCAGCGACGCGCCCGCGCAGCTCCTCCGACCCCACTCGAACCCCCCCCTCCCCTCACCGAACCCCAGCGCCTCCCCCCTCGCCCCCACAACCTCCACCACCTCGACAAACTCCCACCCCGCCCCCTCCCCCGCGCGCCGCGCCCCCGGCTTCGGCGTCCTCGACCTCACCGCCCCATCCACCGAGCGCTCTGGCAAGCTCGGCGCGCACCGCGACGGGCGCGTGCGCAACCCCGTTCCGCGCAAGTTGAAGGGGAAGACGGATCACCGGAATGGGAATTTCGCCGTCATGCATATGGATATGTCGGGCTCGAGTGGGGGGGGGAGGATGGTGCCGAGGGGGGAGGCGGCGCAGAGGGCGAGCGAGAATACGGCCAAGGCGGCGAGGAGTATGTTGCAGGACTCGTATAGGGTGAAGAGGCGGAGGGTGGAGGGGGTGGAGCCGGCGGTGGTGGTGCAGCAGCAGGCCTATGTGGTGCCGAGTGAGCCCCCGCTGGCGGTGCAGGAGCCGGTGCATAGGACGCAGCCGATGTCAGCGGAGGAGACGAAGTATGAGCAAGCGCGGTTGTTGACGCTGTTAAGGAGTATTAGTCCGTTGGCGGTGGTGGATCAGATGTGCAAAGCGCTTGCATTTTTCGGGGGCATACCCGGGGCGCCGGCGCCGGAGGATGAGGCGTTCCCGGCGAGCGAGGATGCGAATGGGAGCGGTGCGCTGTTTGTGGGGTGGCTGTCGGAGATTTTCCCGGAGCTGGAGAGGAAGGTGTGGAGGTCTAGTGCGGGGGGGGGAGGGGCGAGGGGGAAGAGACCGAGGGGGAGGCCGAAGGGGAGTAAGGCGTCGAAGGTGAGGAAGGATAAGGGGATTAAGAAGGGCCCGAAGGATGGGGGGAGGGAGGGGGAGAGGGGGGCGGGGGCGGAGGTAAGGGCGGTGTCGGTGGTGGATGAGGATGAGGATGCGGATGCGGATGGTGCTGATGATGAGTGGGTTGATATTGGGGAGGCTGAGTCAATACTGCATGATAAAGGTTCTGGACAGATTGGGACAAATGCATCTGGCGCGTTTGTCCCCGTCAACTCAACCGGCACCGGAATAATCGAGCTCGAACCGGAGGACTTGAACGAACCCGAGTCATTAGATCCGCCAACAACCGCGAATATCGGGAAGAGGAGACCGGGGCGGCCGCGAGGGTCTCGCAATCGTCCAAAGGAGAAGGATGCTGAAGGAAATGAGGTTCCAGCTGTTGAAGTTTTTTCCCTCAATCAGTCCTCTGCGCCGTCTACGAGCAGCCCTGTGATGACCATGCACTCTGCGAACTCACAGACGCCGACGTCACAACCGAAGCGCAAAGCAGGTCGTCCTCCAGGCTCGAAGACTAAGCCGAAGGAAACCCCTATACTGCCGACCAGCGTCAGCCCAACGCTAGCTAGAAGCAATCGCGCCGCGATTAGCCAAACTGCGACCCCGACCAACAACGTCGTTGCTGTGCCGCAAGGACTAAGCGCCGAGGAGCGAGCTGTCCTAGAGGCCTACCGCAAGTCCAAGACTAGCGAGACTGCTGTCCCTACACCTATCACAAAGCCTGCTGAGAAACGAAAACGTGGACCTCAGAAGTCAAGCAATGGCTTTACCGCGGAAGATGCTGTTACCGTTCCTGCTCCTCCCATTTTGCCACCACAGCCTGCGATCACCCCAGTGGTAGCGCCGCAGCCAAGTGAGCCCTCAAGGTCAAATTCCCAACAGGCGACGCCGAAGAGCGTCTCTGCTGGGCCTGCCGCAAAGCGTCAGCGGAAGTCGAAAGACCTCACGACAGCAGCTTCAAAGACGAATGTGGCACAGGACACTGCTATTCTCAAGTCTACACCCACGCCTACCCCGGTGTCGGCACCGGTGGCAAGGGCAGTCCCCGTCACCAGCTCGCAGAGGCCCGTCTCTGTGCCTAGCACCACGGTGTTCTCGTCTCTCCCCGTGGCGTCCGAGCAAATCATAGCGCGAGCTCCTGCACAAGGACTCCAAGCGCACTATAACCACTTCACCAGTATACAACAACAACAACAACAACAACAACAACAACAACAACAGCAGCAGCAACAGCAGCAGCATCAGCAGCAACAACAACAACAGCAACAGCAGCAACAACAACAACAACTCGACCCCCGCCACGACCCCCACCTCCTAACCCGCACCTCCCCCCTCCAAACCCCCTTCTACCAACCCCACTCCCACCCGCAACCCCAAGCACGCCACATCCCCACCCCCTCAGCCTACACACAACACTACCCGCAACAATCCCCACGCACCTACCATCCCGGCGCCAACGCAGCGATGGACCCCTACCGCGCCGCTGCCGCCGCCGCTGGCCAGCAGCAGCAGCAGCAACATGCGACGTTCTCACCGAGACAGCAGAACCCCCAGCAGCAGCAGCAGTTCGCGCATTATACGGAGGCGTCGTTTATTGATCTGCCTGCGCTGGAGGAGGGGGGAGCGGGGGAGGGGGGGTATGGAGCGGGGGGACGGGCGAATGGGCAGGGTCAGGGGTTTGTGGGGGGGGGAGGGGGGATGGGGAAGTGGGTTTGAGTGGGTGATGAGGGGTGGGGGATTTGGGGAGAGTGGGGAGGGGAGGGGGGGGTGATGGGATATGCGTAATGGTAACGGTGTGACATGTTTTTTGATGCTGGGGAAGGGAAGGATCTGGGATGGGATGGGATGGATTGGGATCGGATTTTGTTTTTTATGGCTTGTTTAGCGGATTGAGCGATATGAATTAATGACAGACGTACGAATGGACATACTACTGGGGACACGCGGGTATTATGGATGGGATAGGGTCTAGCTGCTTGCTTCTATTTAGCGGCATAGTGAGAACAATAAATGGGAGGTTCGAGTTTCCCAGATGTTGGTTTTGGTGTTTGTGATATCCGTTTACCACATTCGTGCCCTGAATACGGTGGCATTTCAAAGGCCTCTGGCCTAGGCTAGCAACGCCAATTGTGTTGAGTCATCGCTTTCGAATATCCATTCATCAAAAACCTTCCCAACCCCCTGCCAATCCCCCTTCTTCGTCCCCGCCTTCTTGCGCGAAACGAATTCCACGATCGACCCCCAGCCAAAATCCACAACCCACGCGTTGAAACTAGTATCAATGACAATGTTCCCCGGATGAACGTCACCCCACACAAGATCATGAGCGTGTAATTGCGTAACTGTATCCGTGACTTGCTGCTTCCATCTTGCATGGTGTTCAGAATCTAACGCGCTGTTTTGGTGGCTATATAAGGAGTCCCCGGCTGAGGGGATGAGGTCGAATAGGAGACCGATTGTCATTTTGGTGTTGGTGGATACTACGATACTGTGGAGATTTGATATTTTGAGAGTGTCTTGTAACACGGCTTGGTGGATACGTAGATGCATGTCAACTTCTCTTAGGAGTTGCTTCTTATCAAGCGCAGGCTTGAAGAACTTGGTAGTACCGTCACTAGAAATACCCTTCTGAGGTATCTCAGACATATAATCATCCCATTCTGTATCTGAGACAATTCGAAGATCCGATGCCTTCTCACGACGGACTGCGGGAAAGGGTGGAAGGTCTCCAGATGGAATCATCAGCTTAGAAGCATTTATAGTCCCACGATCCCGTGTAGCCTTAGGATAGAGCGAGTCCCCCGAAACCAAGAGCTTGAGATGATGCGTTAGTAGGAAGTAGAAGTCTTCAAAAGTGATTTCTTTAGAGACGTTTAATGTAGTCTCGCGGAAGTAGGGGAGGCATGGGTCTATGATCCATTCACATAATACGTCGTGGTCTTCCCCGTCGTCGTCGTCTAGGGCTTTAGATACCATGGAGGAGTATTCTGTCTCGAAGCGGCTTTTTCGGATGTCTTTGTGTGAAACAGTAATGTGGAATCGTGTGGCTCGACACATGACGGTCACCCAGGAGCTAGAAGGGTCGATGTGACTGTCAATGACAGTATGGCTCATATTTTGGAATGAGTCCATTCCGATAGATGAGCTCGCCTGTGTGAGTGAAGCAGGCAGTGATAAGTGAGAAAAGTATAGCCTCAGTAGTTGAAACTCGATTTCTAGACCTTTCAACTTGTTTCTTACACTGCACTCGAGTCGTTTTAATCACTAATCATTAATCTCTAGAATAGTTTGAGTTAATTCCGAATACGCAAGTAATTTGCAAGTATAATTAATATGAGTAGTCACTCACTACCCAACACGGATTTGACAGTAAATATCATGGCCGCAATGTATTCATACCATAACCAACACATCGAAAATAAAATAAAATAAACCATCACGGTGAGGGCCACTTCGTATACTATAACACCACCCTATCAAAACCCTCCAAATCACGAACACACCCAGTGCAAATCATCCCCTCGTATCACAATATGCAAGCACTACAACCCAACCAATCCAACCCCACACACCCCCCCAAACCACCCCGGCATCAACAAAAATATCAAATCTAAATATAGCACACACCACACCACACCACACCACCACCACCACCCCTCCATCGCCCGCCGTCGATCATTCAGTCGTCAATCCCAAAAAGCCAAGCAGCGCACGCAGCCAGCGCCGAGCTGAGCTGCACCTCTTCGTAGCTCTCCCTCCCTCGGATAATTAATCCCTCCCATCCCTCCCTCCATCCAGCTCGTGCCCTGCCCACCGCCCGCCCGTCCGCCAGTTGACCCCTCCATCCATCACCGCCCCCATCCCCGCCCTTCCACTGCGCCCTCTTCCTTCCATTCCTTCCACCAGCACCACCACCGCCGCCACTACCGCAAAACCCCCAGCACCTATCTGACTACGTACATCTATCCGCAAACCTACAAAATGACATCCACCACCCCATCACCACGCACCCCCTTCCCCCCCTCCCCCGACGGCGCAGCGGCGCCGGAGCTGGCACACGCGCCCGCGCTGTCGTCGGCGAATGCGCGGGCGCGGTTTGAGTTTGAGGCGGGGAGGGGGGCGGAGGGGAGTAAGGTGTTGATGGTTGAGTGGAGTACCCCTCTTGTGTCCTCGAGTGGGAAAGCGGAGGAGAAGGAGGGGAAAGGGGAGGGGCAGGAGGAGGAGGTATGGGAAGTAAGCTGGGAAGGCAAAGCGCACGGCACCGTTTACGGCAGCGGCAGCGCCACCGTAGACGACAGCGAAACCACCGCGGCCGGCGGGGATTCCGCCGCGCCGGAACGAGAGGTGCTAGGAAAACTCCACACCCACCGCCTCTACTTCCTCCTCCCCCCCTCCACCCCCATCCCCCGCCTAATCAACATCTCGCGCCTTGCCTCCCCCCCCTCCTCAGCCCTACACACGAACCCCCTCCCCGCGATCTTCCCACCCGAACTCGGCGCCTCAGCGCGCACGGCGGGTAGGAAGGGGGTGTTACATACGAGGTGGGCGAAGAGGAGGTTGGCGGTGTTGGAGGCTGAGATTGAGAGGGAGGGGGGGTTGGGGGAGGGCGTTGGGTGGGAGATGGCTGTTAGGGAGAGGGTGTGGATTGAGGAGAATTTTGGGGTTGGGAAG
>KV454647.1:3005-63693 GCA_001662585.1 Pseudogymnoascus sp. WSF 3629
CAACACGCTATATATACTGTAACAGTCAGTCGGCAACCACCCCGTTACAGGCATTGTGCTTTTGTTTTGATCTGTTTTAGATATGGCGTTTAGTTCTCGAATGCGGATAGACCTGGATACTAGCGACAGAGGCTGAGCATATTTACAGAGTAATGAAGTCTGTATATTTGACTATAATACCCATCAACCGGTGCTTGTATGAATGATTTTCTGGAGCGCCGCTCCTGTTGTAGCATCCCAGAGCCGCAGCGTCTCATCGCGAGAGCCCGAGACGACCTGCTTGCCGTCGAGTGAGAAGGCAACTGACATGACCCAGTCCGATCACGCCCCCCTCACTTAGATTCGTATAGCATGACAGTGGAATAGGACAGGGCACTTGTTATGGCAATATTAAGTTGTGAAATAGAGTTTAATAACTGCTTGAATTGCTTTGCTCAAACTACCAAGTACATTAAACAGGCTTAGTTCCTTTTAATCGTTTCCCCTACACAAACTATCTTCACTGGAGGGTTCGAAAAGTATTCGTGAAATTTGGCCTTGAAAGCCAAACAGTTACTGCACTCCTGTAATTTGTTGACTGTGATGATTGCAGGTGGTGGGCTTGGAAGAACGGCAAGAAAGCTAGAAGATGAACAACCATCTTCTTCAAAAATCCAGTGGTGCCGATCCATGTAGTACGCAATGAGCTGCCTCTCTACATGGGATGCGTAACTCTGCGAGTCGTCGAACCCAATCATTCTGCAGAGCTTTTGCGCTTTCTCTGTCCAAATTTCATTATTCAGAACGTCCTGCCTATGGCCTTGGGAGTAGCCACTCATGGCACTTATAACAGGATATCGTGGTCCGCGGTCAAGCCTTCCGAATGCTTTGTTTTTTTCTTTTCCCCCGATATCATAACTTGTATCAGCCTTGTAATACCATAGTAAGTTCGGGGATATTTTGTCAAAATACCCTTGAGAGATTTGCGGTTGGTTTGCTCCGTCAAGGGGGCCTTGACTTATAGTTTCCCGTCCCATTAGGAGAGCCAAAATTTGTCTCCGCTTCCTATTTGCATCCAGGCGTACCATTGCTGCGCCATTTGCTCGAGATATGCGCTCTTCCTCATTTCGCTCTGAATCGGCTGCTAAATCGGATGCTCGATGCCCATTAGCATCCACTGCAGATATACTTGCGCCATTATCGATAAGGTATTGAACGGTTTCGAGATGACCCCAGAGAGCAGCTTCCATTAATGCAGTTCTGCCATAATGGTTCCCCTCGTGGATAGAGACACCCTTCTTCTCTAGCCATTTAATAGTATCTAGCCCATTCTCATCTTTTGA
Organism: Pseudogymnoascus sp. WSF 3629; assembly: GCA_001662585.1. Taxonomy (NCBI): domain Eukaryota; kingdom Fungi; phylum Ascomycota; class Leotiomycetes; order Thelebolales; family Thelebolaceae; genus Pseudogymnoascus; species Pseudogymnoascus sp. WSF 3629. Next base: position 4,328 of record KV454647.1, read on the forward strand.
AACAAGAAGGATCCCGTTATTACCTTCGCTACAAACGGCATTCGCAAATAGGTCTTCGGGATATCTTTGAAAAAGAAGTTCAAGATCTTTTATATCCTTAAAACAGCAATCTGAAATATATAATTTCTTTCGAAAGGATGGATCCTTGAGCTGTTCTGCCAATGTATCACCAACGTTTTCGGAATCGGATAAATTCATATCATCCAGAGAGTCCGCAATTGCATCTTCATCTTCTGCGGTGGGCCTATCGTTCTCTCTTTGCTGACTTAAATTTCGATATTCATCAAGCAGACGCCGGGGCTGAAACGAGAGCGACAGAGGGTCACTGAGCCGGCCTTTATGGGTCACGGTGTAGATCACCCTTTCTTCTTTATCTAGCTCCCAGCCAAAAGGAATAGTAAAATCGGATTCTTCGTCAGGGTATAGGATTTGATATGACTTTCGACCAGATATATGATAACAATCGGCAGAACGCCTCTCCCCGTATCTTCGGCGGGGATCTCCGATTCCATGCCCATGAGAGCTGAGGCAGAAGGGGCATTTCACTCGGACACTATTCGCGGACCAATGAAGCACCAATGCTGTTGGAAGTTCTTGCATTTTCAGTATAAATTTTGTGCTTTGGACAGTGTGAATGTATAAGCCGATGTTTAGTTATCGAGAAATGTCAGCAATGAGTATGGACGTAAAACGAGGCTCGCATATCGAATCCAGCTGACGGAGTTTATATAATTTCAGCCTACATCGGAATATAACTGCATATGCATCCGCTGTGGAATAGAAATGGTGCCAGAGACGTGCAGACATGGGTAATGGGGCGGTTGGCTGGCGCAAACGGCAGACACCCGCTGGCATCGCACGGGCCGCACGGCTACCAACATGCATGAGACGACCGAACCTGGATTTCCGATCTGCAGGTTGCCATCAGCATAGATTCCTAGTGGCTAATGATGTAGCTCGCCATGCCGATCAAGCGAACCTTTTCCATTCATGCTGGGACACGTAGGACAGAATCCCGGCAGCTTGGTTCTCAGCCTCATAGGCTCGGGAGACCTGCGGAAACGCGTCTAGGCGGCCACCCCCTCTCGACCGGTTTCATTGAAGGTGCAACTAGAAGCCAATAGATGTCCTCGATGGTACACCCTCGGCTTCATCTCTTACCCCAGCCTTGTTGAGATCCCGGATAGCTTCACCAGCCAGGCTGCAAGAGCTGGCGATTTGGGCCATGTATTCAATCGATGCATCGCAATGGGACTCCGACTTACGCGAAAGCAAACTCAGCCAGTGATACAGGGACACATGCTAAATCATGCAAGCCCAATTTCTTCACGGATGGTTGCTGGAAGGGTACATACAAACAAGGCTGCTGTGAGGGGTTCATGGTGCGCTAAAGAAGTGTTCCGAGTGATAGCAGGCGGGGAGAGACAGTCTTGCATATATGTGAATGGATCCTGCTTGGTTATTAAAATGAACCATTGACTGAGCCACTGATAGTGATGCTTTATACTCTCAAAATCCACATTTTTGCAAGTTTGCACTCCACAAAGACACACAAAACCAGGCACGGCCCATTGACATATGTTAAAAAATAAGACTTCGGTCAAGGCAGTTATACGAAGAGGTGATCGGACTTCCCTGACGTCTGGTCTCATCAAGTTGGCGCAATCTCTTAGAATCAGCAAACAGGACAACACCGCGACAAGAATGGTAATAACATGCCCCAGGGCATAGATAAAGTGAAGATAATGTTTGGTTAACGTTTGGAACAGTCTTCATCGAAAGGATCGCGGCGGGCTCGACGCTCTTCCCCGGATTGGAACGGTAGGGAGCAGCAATATGCCAACGGGCACACTAGGATCCAATACGGCAGTGAGGCCACTCGCCAGCAAGGCGACACCACCACATCCTCGCACGCCAACGATGACATTGGTCCTCTGGCAACAATTGCCCTTGAAGCATCTCAACGGTTTTTGGACTCTCAGAAGGCGGCTACAGACCTCATTGAAGCATGTCAGAAACACGAAGAAGAGAGACAAAAATATCCACAACTACTACAGAAATATAATAAACTTAAAGAGCAAGTGAATCCCAAAGACGCTAGAATAAAAAAGCTTCTGAGTACCATTTCCTTCCTCCAGGAGGAGAGTTCCGCGACAGAGGGAGACAAGAAGCAGCTACAGAAAGACAGAGAAGCTCTTGCTAAGCGATTAGAGACAGTCGAAAAAAGACTAGAGGTAAGGGCGGCAGAACTAAAACTCGAAGCAGAGAAAAAGATCTCAAAAGAGTTGGAAAAGATGCAGGCTAAGCTAGAGAGCCAGTCCGAGACTCGTATAAAAGTACAGGAGACTCGTTTGAAAGAAAAAGAAAAAAGCATAGATGACCGCGTGAAAGATCTAGAGGATAAGCTAAGAGACCTGAAAACGGGCAACAAAAAAGACAACGAGGAAATCAATAAACTGAAAGCACAGGTTAAAGAGCAGACCTGCTTATTGAAGACTGAAACCAGGAGATGTATCAATCTCGAAACAGCAACCGAAGGGTTCAGAAACAAGATAGATAAACTCTCCGAGAAGCTAAAAGATGTGGAGGAGAAATTCTCATTAGTTGGCAGGCCACTTGAGTTCTTGTATGCGTTCAATACACCATGAGGTGGAAATGCTCAACTGCGCTAACAATGATGAAGTGAAAAGCGGTTTCTTGAGATCTCAGAGCTTGTAGAGGAGGTCTCTACTCGATATTTCGGCAGGACGCTAAGCGAGGAGGTTCTCCCACCTAGTTACTACTCTCTTATCTGCAGCTAACTACTACATAGGAAGCTACATCGCTACAAAAAGAAGTCGGCAAGGAAGATCAGTTATTTCTCGATGTTCCCTTCTCCGACTCCGATGAGTCCGTGCAGCTGAGAATTGCCCACGCCCGTCGGGTAATCTCGTCGGCCCTACACACCACTATCTGGAAGCCATTCTCATCTGACAAATCTCTGCCTGGCTCGGAATGTTCCAAGTTGCTTGCTGAAATTGAAGTTGAATTGAGGAAATCCAATGATGGCGCGAGTAGCGATGCTACTGTTTTCTAGAGGGCGGCAACCATCCGTGCACTAGAATCGCTGCCAACTGCCACTACCAACCGTGTTGAAACAGTTGTTAAAAGCGTCCTCCAAGTCCTTTCTCCACTCCTTGACCCTTCGATATCGGACCAGTTTAACAATGATCTGGCACAGATTGCCAAAGCTGCTATTTCTGTGTGGGTGGATGCTCAGGCAGATAAGCATGATTTTATCATCAACTCGACTCTGAATCGAAACAATACTTCGTACTGGAATCCAGTACCTTTTGATGGCTCTAGTCAGGGCAATCAATCCGTGGCAGGAATAACAGATTTAGTGAAAGTGTTTACTCTATTCCCAATCATCATCTGCCAGCAACAGATACCCTCTCCCAAACAACAAAACACACCCGGCAGCTTCCCCGAGGACCAGCAACCCTACACCATAGAGACAACACGAGTCCACGTCGGGCTCGGGCTCGCCGACAACTCAGACCTAGTGCAGCGTGGCGTCGCGGAGAAGGAAGAGATGAAGCGGCTGCTGGACAAGTACAAGGAGGAGAAGAAGGAGTTGAGGAGGGCCTTCTTTGTGAAGAATGGTGGGCAACATAGTCGGACCAATTCGATCAATGATACCGTGCCGAGCCCGTCAAGCCCGAAACAGTCGTGGATGAGTAATGGGAGGAATAAACATCCCACTGAGATTTGAGAGGTAGCAGGAGCAGGGGCAATGATTATGGAGTCGCGGTTCGAGATTGTATGGCGAGCATCATGTTGGTGATTTTAGTTTCTTTCAATGGAATTCATTGGTCTATTCAATATTTGCGCACGTGGCACCCGGAGGAGCTCAAGGTTGTGCAGAGAACCTTAGGGTTAGGTGGAAGGAGTTAGTCACTTTCACCGTGAGGAATAGGTACAGTCGCTTGCAAAATTGGCTTCCCCTCTTTTATCTCAGCTATGGGAAGAAACGCGTGCACGCTGCTATAGCAAGTGTAGTAGGACTAGTCATAATGCGCGCACTTGTTAGATTGTAATAGATACGTCTAAGGAAGAGGGCTCTAAGTAGTTTTAATTGATTTCTAGTGTTATAACGTATTTCACGTACAAGCTGGCCACACGGACGAGTGGGCTACTACATTTTTACACCTAAAATTGCAAATTTTGTAACTAAATATCTCAACAACTGTTTAATAATAAATTATAAAACTGTATAATTAGCCTCTTATGGGCATTTAAAGAGCTCTGTTTCAATTTTAAAGCAAGTAGCCTTATAGTTATTAAGATATTAAGTTTTAGCCCCTACTTTTAACCTTAATCTTAGTATCTTAATAACTACAAGACCAATTGCTTTAAAAATCAGAAAGGATACTTTAAATGCTCATAGAAGCCTAAGTATTTATTTTTATAATGGATTATCTCACTTTGAAAAACTGGAATTGAGATGCGGGCTTCTATCATTCCGATATATACTAGTAGCTAGGCGACAGGAGCGCCTAGAGCGCTGATCCTGTCGCATCCCAGAGCCACACCATTCCATCACGGGAGCCCCACGCGACCTGCTTGCTGTCGGGTGAAAAGGCGACTGAATTGACAGAGTTAACTGAGCCGAGGCACCCGAGCGTCTGGAGCGCCGCTCCTGTCATCACATCCCACAGCCGTACTGTTGAATCATCAGAGCTTGACACAACTTGCTTGCTGTCAGGTGAGAAGGCAACCGAACAGACCCAGTCAGAATGGCCCTTAAGCGTCTGAAGCACCACTCCTGTTGCTATATCCCATAGCTTCACAGTAGCATCATGGGAGCCTGATACAACCTGCTTGCCGTCAGGCGAGAAGGCGACTGAGCGGACTGCGTCTGAGTGGCCCTCGAGCTTCTGGAGCGTTGCTCCTGCTGTTACATTCCAGAGCCCCACTATCGCATCGTCAGAGCCTGATGCAATCTGCTTGCTATCAGGTGAGAAGGCGACTGAACGGACTCGGTCCGAGTGGCCCTTGAGCGTCTGGAGTGCTGCTCCTGTTGTTGCATCCCAGATCCGCACTGTTGTATCGCCAGAGCATGACACAACCTGCTTGCCATCAGGTGAGAAGGCAACTGAACTTACCCAGCTCGAGTGGCCATTAAGTGTTTGGAGTGCTGCTCCTGTTGTTGTATCCCAGAGCCGCACTGTTGTATCGTCGGAGCCTGACACAACCTGCTTGCTATTAGGTGAGAAGGCAACTGAACCAACACAGCCCGAGTGGCCTTCAAGCACGAGTGCTGCCCCTGTTTTCCTGTCCCAGAGCCGAACTGTCTTATCTTCAGAGCCCGACGCGACCTGTTTGCCGTCGGGTGAGAAAGCGACTGAGTCGACAGAGCCAGAGTGGCCCTGGAGGGTTTGTAGTGCGATACTACAATTAAACGGTGCATGTGGTTCACGTGTTGCAGACGGGAGGAGGCTGGGGGGGGTCATCTCGACCTATCGTGTGTTAGTTTTATGGTTGCCCCTTTTAAAACATCACAAATAGCATACCGATATTATCCCCAGGATCAGCTCTTGCGCCTTCGTTGATAGAAAGGTTGTGGTACTGCTCCCCTGGCCCATTTCGCTGCTCGGGACTAGCCGACATTGCGATGAACCGTGTGGGCTGGCTACTGCATAAAAAAGCGGAGAAGGCGCTGCTAAGAGCTGACAGCTCTAGTCAATAATTTCCGCAGTGCACACAGCCTTCACTTCCTCTCGTTAGTCGATGCTGGGACGATCTCGCTATTGATGATGAGGGGTACTAACTCATTCGCCCTTTAGCCAAGTCTGATGAGGGTATGGCTAAAATGGTGGGAGACCCACCTCTCTTTCCATCAACCACCAGTTAACAGTAGCGGCGTTCGGCAATGTCGCTAGCGTTATTGGCATTACATCTACTTTTACCGATTCTGTTGACTGCTTCGAGTACGTTCACTTTGGCCGCCACTTCGGTTATCCCCACGAAGTATAAGCTGACAGCAAAGGCGAGGGAGGATCTCTCAGCGTATTCGACAGGTGATATAGATCCAAAGATGGTCGTGCTGGACAACTAGATCAAAGGACTGGCTGTACATCGTCAAAAGAAGGGTCGACTCTTAGAACTTGCCAGCTGGGCTCGCTATCATAGGTCCACTCTAAATGACCCTCAGCTCTCATATTGCTGATGTATCTACAAGCGGATAATGAACGGCCGGTGTCCAAGTTAGGACTTTGGAGGTGTTTGTTGCATGTAGAGAACGTGGCTATCCTAAGGTTTGGATTCACAGTTCCCAAGATGGTCCCTAGGGCGATGTGACCACACATTGTCTTCTATTATATTCCCCGATATAAGCTACATAGGTAGATAATGCACAGCTCTCCCACAAACCTAGCCTATTTGCCTTAGATACACCCTAATGTTCTATTTCCTCTGAATCCTCAAAGTTGTTCTCTACTTTTTCTACGGCGATGGCGATGGCAATGGCGCCACTGGCGGGTCCCACGAGTACTGTCCGTCAACGATCCGGAAGTTGAACGTATACGGGTCTAAAGGAGCAGATGCTGGGCTGCTATAAAAACGCTTGACCACAGAACCCGGATTGGCGGGGTTAATCTCAGAACCCGGGGGGGAGTTGTCGAGTGGAGGAGGCGCAATTATAAGTCGCAACCCAAGTGTGCCCATGTAACCATTGGCATAGAGTTGCGCGCCCCAAGTGTGCATCGCTAACGCAAGCCCAGTCAGTGCACTCGGATTCCGTGCTGCACCGACGTACCACATGCCCGTTCCTGGTGGACATCTCCAACCACGCCTTGCATTTATATTAGTTCCGCCCACAACTCTGTCATGATGGTCATTTCCATCAACACGCCATGAATTAACCGCGGCAAGTGTCTCACTATGCTGTCCATGGAAGATACTAACGTGGGTGACACCCACATAGGTGTGGCCGCCTTGGCTGGTGAGATAATTTGGAAGGTCTGCATTTATGTGTAAATGAAAGACTATAGGTATAGTTAGAAATTTTCTTTATTACAGCTGCAACACGGGGCCGACTTCACTTACCAACCCAGTTATCTGGAGTATTGCTGGTAGACCTCGTGTCCCGGTATATGTTATACGAAGTGTCCGTCACGGCAACTCCAGGAGTAGGGCCGATCCAGTAGGCGAGCTCAAGGAAAGGCGAAGGAGCAGAATAGGAGTGTCCCCCTGACTGATATTGCCATCGAGCGTAATGGAGACTGAGGTGTCCATTGGCGATGCCGCGGAGCACTGTTGCAAGACTGGGTACGCCACTAATATCCTTCCCAGTGTCTGTGGTTGGCCACACTATCCGCTTCACCCGTTCGGTACCCAGGTTATATTCAGACGATATACGCTTCCTTATAGGAGTCGCCACCAGCTGACAAAGCTGCGTGGCGGAGTCCCTGGTCTCGCGCATCCCTACGGCAGCGCTGTAGGGGTTGAGAAAGATGTATTCGAAAAAGGCATTCAGGTCAAGTTCAGGGTAGTTGACTAAATGAAGAGCCAAAGTCGCGGCCTCATATCCAACATCGAATGTAGCTGCAAATATTGTGTTCCAGATGGTTCTCATGGCATCGAACCCAGTCCCTTTGGTAAATAGGCGAACCGCAAAGCTCAACAGCTGTTTCCAATCCGTCAAGGTGCAACTTGTCGCCCTCCCTTGCAGAATTTCATACTCCTTGGACTCCACAACGAGATTTCGCTTGGTGATGCTGGATTGATCATCATGAATAGGTGGCAGAAGAACGGTCGCTGGACACGTTGGGCTCTCTAGATACTTATTCAACAATTTCTTGAATTTATTCGCTTGTTCCGCCGAATAAGAATCAGTGGTGTCATCACCACGGGGTACTATCTGCTTAGGATCCTCGCAACAAAAGGCGCTATAACCGAAGCAGACCTTATTTTCCGGAAGAGAGTGCATGCCATCTGCTAGCGATACTTGAACAGAATCTTTGGGACATTGACCTTCGCATAAATAATCCTTATCTTTCCCATTTAAATGCCCGCTCTTGGGAACCCATTTGCAGGTGGTATTGAACGCGCTTGGAAGCGGGTCGGGGCAGCAGAGTTCCCTCGATTGCCCCCCACTGCACGAATTGTGGCCGCCCCAGCCTTCTCCGGACCGAACCAGTGACTTACTGAACATGGTACCTGTGCACCATGTCGCATCAGAATTATCATGGCAGCCAGTCCAGTTGCATGCGTCGTACGCTGCGGTGACCTTGCTAGAAGTACAGCAAGCAGTCTGATAGTTTTTCTTGCATCCGCCCCTGACCGAACCCAACTCGACCTCGCCGGTTTCACAGCCGGGCTTGCAGTTACCCGTGTTTCTGTGTCCGCGCCAGTGACAGGTCGGCAGTGGTTGATCCGACGGGCAGCAAAGAACGGATACGCCGTTATTCGACGGGCATTGCTCTGAGTTCAACATTATCTCGTCATATCCGTCACGCTGCACGGTCTTGAACCCTGTTGGGCACCTCTCGAAGCAGCCGGACCATCGACATAGCTTCGGTTCGGACATGGGCTGGGCCACCACTGGCTTGTCAATGGGGGTGAAGTCTGGCAATTCTGGCGTCTGGCGTCCTAGCGTCTGGTTTAATCCCCGGATGTTGGTTCCCTTTTCATCATCCTGGCTCATGGCCCACACCATGAACCCTTGAATGCACTGGGTGCGAGCTATGTTTGCTTTTAGGCGCCATGTAACGACATCGTCGAATGATACCCACTGGTTGTCCCAGGAGACGGTTTTGACAGCATCCTCGCGATCCAGGACTGGCTTGAGCTTTTTTTCAGCAATAATCTCTTGGATTTCTGTGTGCAGCAGCACACCAACCGTGTCCGAGTACTCGCCAGGGTTGCCGCCCGAGCTTACACGACATCCGAGGGAGTTGCAGGCCGGGTCTGTGAGGGTGAAGCTACGACTGTAAAAGGCCATTCCCATGGTGACCTTGGATGGGCTGATGTCGTTTCTCCATAACAAATCTAGAGCCAGCTGGATATCCGTCATGTTTGTGTGGCTATTAACCCATGGTCCAGTCCACTCATTATCGATGTCCCAGGGCCCGTGTTCATCATAACTCATGATGTTAAACCAGTCCACTTGAGACTCTAGCGCCTTAATATCAAAATTTTGAAGGTACCAGTAGCTTGCCGGGAGAGCCATTGAGATTCCCTTCTTTAAATCTTTCATCCTTGAGTGAAGCTTCGTCATGAAGGTAACGATATTTTTATAGTCTTCAGGCGTCCATTGCGGTCATCGGCAACCGGATATTCCCAGTCAATATCGATGCCGTCAAAGCCGTATTTATTCATCATCTGAACCAAGGAGTTTATGAAGATATCGGTATTAGTTGCTGAGGAAGCAATATCGCTAAATGTCGTCTGCGTTGGGCCTGGGTCATTGAACGCCCAGCCTCCAAGAGCGACCCAGATCTTAATATCCTCTTGGAGTATTCTGATTGACTCAATGCGGCTCATCATGTACTCAGTGTGAGGGTCCCCAGGGGTAACCTTGAATATATTGGGGTTAATTGTGGCAAAGCTGAAGATGATGTGCGTATACTGGCCATATGGAATCTCCTCAGGCAACATGCTATAGCGGGACCTCTTCGTCGGCGCCCAAGCCTCGTAGTAGCCAATGACGCGGCGCACTGGGTTGAACATAATATTGCAGGATGGCCTTTCAGTCTTGTCGTCTTCGCAGAACTCATCATTATAACCACACCATCCATGCTTGCTGCAACAGACATTGAGCGGACAGGTGTCTTTCTCAATATACTGGCTGCCAGTCCAGCCCGGATTACACTGAGATTTGCGGTCACATGTGCTTTGGCATCCATCACTAGACTCAAGTTAACCAAAATTCAGTTCTATCAGTTCAAATCTGGTCAACGTACCCGCAATAGTCGGGACCGTAGCCACAAAACCCAGCGCTGCTGCTCGAACACCACGATCTAGATTATAAAACCTACTTTATTAAAGTTATAGATATCCTACTCTAAGATTCTATATTTTATAACTATGTTTCATATAAGGGAGAACTACCCTTTAATTATCTTTAGATCTTTACATTTTGCTCATTTATAATCGTACTTCTAACTAAACTTTGCTTTAATTTCTATATGACGCTTTATGAAGTTAGTAGTCTAGTTTATTCTAATAAGGCTCCTACCTCGTTTAGAAAGTAGGAGGTTAGCCATTTCATGTACACCTTATAGCTAGGGTGGAAATCCACGTGAATCTAAGTTAAGGATAACGTAGGTGCATAGCGAACGGATCAACATAGCGAACGGATCACTTTCACCCCCCTAAAGCTACAAACCACACCATTATTTGACCACAACACCTTAAATCAATTAAAACTACTCTGAATCGTCTTCCTCAGAGATCTCTATCACTATCTGACAGGTGCGCGCATTATGTCTAGCCTCACCGCAGTTGCCATAGCGCTAGGCGCGTACCTCAGTCCTCGGCTTCCGACCCCCTTTACTACGCGCTTCATCCTTTACCTGCACATCTACCTTGATCTCTGCTATCCGATCCTCAGCTTCCTGTACAGAAAGTGATCCTCCATTGCGTAGACGTATTTTTTTTGCCCTTTGGCGCTTTGAAAGCAGCTCCATCGCTAACTAGAGTTTCTAGTTCTCTGCTTTTAACAACGCCATCCCATGCATCGCAACCTTCATACCTTTATTGATATGGTTAATAGCTATTAAACTCTTAGTTAGAGAGCTGCCTAGGTGATTAATAACTTGGTTCTTTAGGAAAGTAGATTGTGAATTTGCTTGAATTAGGTTGTTTGGCGTCTTAGAGACCTAAGACTAGGCTGTCCTAGGGCGTGAGGTGGGGGGTGTTGGCGTCTTAAAGCGAAGATCGAGCTAGGAAATGACCTTTTCTAGGTCAAAGGGAACAAGTCTAGCACCTCGAAACCCTCCCTGAACATTTTCTTTAGTCATAGCCTGCTTGTGGGCTGCTAGAAATGCTAGAAAGAAGTCGTCCTTAGTAATGTGGGTTTGGTGGTCACGCATTAACTCCTTGATTTGCTTGCCATAAGCTCGTTTAAGAGGGCTAAAACAACTAACATCAAGAGGCTAGAGTAGATGAGATGAATGGGCAGGCATATAGAGTGTGATAATGTTCTTTGCCTTACAAAATAGCTCAAACTTAGCAGAGTGGTAGCTCTCATGACCGTTGAGGATCAGTAGTTGATAGCACCCTATTTTCCGGCCCTAGGTATGCTCTTCAAAGTGCTTAATCCAATCCAAACCTAGTTCATTTGTAGTCCAACCATTTAGGCTTGTACTAATCCTCTAGTCCTTTGGTAATTGTCCATTCTTATACTAGGACTAGAGGTGAAACTTACCCTTCACAACCACGAATGGCGGTAGCACCTAGCCAAGCGTATTCACGCCCTGAATCACTGTAACCCATTCCTAATTGCCAGGCTGCTTTGCTTTTGCTCTCCTAGAACGTTGTGAGCTTGTAACCACCATCGCTGTTAAGAGAACTCCCATCATGAACCTAGTCTCATCAAAGTTATAGATATCCGCGTCAACAATGCCGTACTTTGCAATTATATTGCGCACAAGCGCAAACCAACCGCGAATAAGCTTAGGATCTTCGCACATGGCCCTCTAGTAGTCGTATTTACGCGTTAGACGCGTAGAGAGGAGTGGTTGTCGCTTGACGAAGTTCGCAGCCTAGCGTGGTCTAACGCGTAGCGCGTCGCGGTCTACGAGGATGCAGTTTGCCATGTCTTCTACACCATAGTACCAGGGAGGAAAACCTTTGGCATCGAGGTCGAGTATGTATTAAACAACCACCTCTTCCTCTAGATTGGTCAGTTTCCGTGAGTTAGCAGAGATATCAGTGCGCGCGCATTAGCCATGGTGTTAGGAGTAAAGGGTGGTGTAGCTGACGCTATAGACCTTAGAGGCAGCTCTAAGTGAAAGTTTTGAGTCTTTTTGTAAAGCTTGGAGGGCAAGGTTTAATCTAGATTCTTTAGAAAGTTCTCTCATCTTTAATTGTGGAGGAATGGTGGTGTAGAAGTTGAAGGGATGGGACCCTAGTAAAAGTGATCCGTTCGCTATGTTGATCCGTTCGCTATGCACCTACGTTATATTAAATAAGAGCTAACTCTTCGAATAGAGTCAACTTTTGTAAATTAGGGGTAGAGTCGCGTCAGGAAGTTATTCCATTCATTCTGTTGCTTAGGGTCCTACGTAGCACGTCAAACGACAATGTAGTAGCTTAGACACTCTTAAATTAATGTTCATTTAGTGCCTGGATAGCTAGAAGTAGTCTACCCTCTTGATTAGAGGATTGTGCTTGTGTTGGTTGTGGCATTGTTAACTGTAGTCAAGTTGACGCGTTTTGGTGTTTTGGTGGGCAACTCGCTTGTGTGGGCAACTCGTATGTGAATTACGTTACCTCTTATATTTTTGTATGAATCGTATTCTATAGCTATGCCTGAACACCCTAGACCGCTCATTTAAAAAAATTATGTTTGCGTTGCCGCCCTCGCACCTGGTTTGTGAAGGGCTTGCTTTTATTGCGAGATAGAGTTCCTCCACTATAGCTCCACCGCTAAGGTCTTACTCTTCCCGAAACATATAAAGGGATTGTACCCGAGCTCTATTGTCTCATAACGAAGCGGGTGATGGTAATTAGTCTTGTGATAGCAGTGCGGGGCAAATCTATGTATGGTTGCCATAGAAATCAATACCTCGAGGCAAGCGACTAACGGTTAGTGTATTTACGACCCCCACGTGTCATTATGTGGCAAGTCTCTTATCAGCCACACACGTGCGTGGCTGATGTGGTCAGCGAGGCTGAACTGTAGGCCTTCTTCTGGAGCTTTCCGTGAGCGACCACGTTGCCTTCATTAGTACAGTGATGTTCATGACCGGTTTCCTCTTTCAATTCCACTTACGTTATAAACCCAGCACTGCCTTGGTCGCCCCACCTAGATCTTAGCCTTATCTTATGGCGTGATTGACGAGTCCTGTTTTAAACAATGGCTGTCCTAGAACTGTACCAGAAGTGAGCAATTCCCCAATAGCTAAATTCGTTACTGCGTTGAGGGAGGCATATACCGTTCTACCCGCCATCGAGTCAGCAATCCACCCCAGTTCACCACCCCAAAAGACGACAGCATGGAATACCATTTCATCAAGGTAGACCGCGAAGGCCCGAATCTCTACACATTAGCGGCCAAATATAAAGCTCTCCGTCTAGAGGCATTGCGGCAGTCACCCACATCCTTCTCCTCAACCATAGAGACCGAGTCACAATTCTCCGACGACGTCTGGGTATCCCGCCTGCAAACCCCAGACAAAGAGAACTTTGTGTGCGTTGCTATCGCTGAGGATGGGCAGAGTGAATGGGTCGCACAGGTTACACTGAGAGGGCCCGTTCCAGTCACGGAATTTCTTTCTCCTATGGAGTCAGGGCAGCCTAATCCAGCGTCCGATGAAGAGGCAGAGAAATGGCAGATGCTTAGCCTTTATACTCTCCCGAGTCACAGAGGTATGAAGCTGGGATCCCAGCTGTGTGAAAAGGCTTTCGAATCCCTCCAATCAAGAGACGGGACAGGGACACCGCAGATTGTGGTTCGGATCATGGTCAAGCCTGAGAATGTTGCGACCTTGAGGCTGTACGATGGGCTTGGATTTGAGCGTGCTGGCTACTGTACCCTTGAGGAGGCTCTCAGGGCAAATGGAGATACAGACCTAATTCCGCACGGAACTCTTGATGACCACTACACAACTAGGTCAGGTATCGTGATGCTATTGCATTTGGCGAGAGCAAAGTAGATAGGAAAAGTATTATGGATGCGCCATTCAGGCCTCGACTAAAAGGATAGAGGATTCGACTGCTTTGTCAATCTCGACACAAATGCTCAAGGACATATGGTTCGAGCACGCGGGGAAGGGACTGTATATTCAAGACGAAGTACTCATAAATTTTTCTTATGAAGCTATACTGAACTTGATATGACGGAGATAAGTGCGTGCCTAACGCATGACGTGAGAAGTGCTCTCAACGCCCTTTGCAACATCCGAGCTGTCCAAAGGATCCGACGAGAAAATCAATCAACCCACATGAGCCTGAACAGAAGAGAAATGCAAGTGAGGATGCAAGTTGCAGGTCTCTACGGTAACCTTGATCTCCTGTGAAGCGATTTATCACGTGGATAAAAACACAGCCACACAGCCTTCCAACATAATGACACAAGCGAGTTCACATCTTAGACGTGGGGGTCAATTTACACTAACCGAAAACACTAGTCTCTTTGACTTTGAGGTATTAATTTCTATGGCAACTATGCATAAATTGCCCCGCACTTCCACCATATGGCTGATGACGATCTCCCGCTTGGCTTTAGGGGTTTAAGAGCTCGGGCACAATCCCTTTATATGTTTTGGGAATAGTAAGAGCTTAGTGGTGGAGCTATGGTGGGCAAACTCTGTTTCGCAATAAAAGCATGCCCTCTCTAAATCAGGTGTGATAGTGACAATGCAAATGTAATTTCCTCAAAGGAGCGGTCTAGGGCGTTTAGGCGTAGCTATAGAATACGATTTATACAAAAATTTGGGAGGTATTGATAAGTGTATAGAATTTGAGATGCCTAAAGTCAAAGTACCTATCATTTTTTTCAGCACGGTGGTTTTTTCGCCACGGAGGGACAGACGTTACGGTCAATGTGATGCCCAAAGCAATTTCCCCCCCGGAGAAGGTGCGACTGACTCAGCCTAGCTATGCGAACGGGGAAACCACGCATCTGTTACTTACTTCTCTAAACGGCAGGCACATGTGAATAGCTCCTGCCGCCACTGGGTAATTATTTCCCACCCGGCGAGGTGGTACGTAGCGGCGGGAATGAGTCTGGTATGTACTGTCTCACCCAGCAGCCCGCCATCACGCGTACACCACGCGTCCTATAAGTTAAGTAATGTTGTAGGCTCGCGAGTAGACACACTTCTCGAGAATTGCCCTTGACCGTTGTCGTTATCCGCCGTTGCTGTTATCGCGATTATACGAGATATGAGTCTACTCTGGGTATGACGTCGTATGTGTTTTACGCGGGGTACGGTAGATGAGTAGCTGCCTTCAACTCTGGTCGAGGGAAGCGATGTCTCCCAGCCGGCAGTTAGATATCCTGTCATGTTGTCGATCGGATGCCGTGAGTGGTTATGAAGGCCACTGACTATCGCCATCTCCTGTCCCAACGCCGTGGCTACGGAATGCGGGACGAGATAGCTTGGTTCATGTGAATATATAACCTACGTAGCCGCTTCATCACCCCTCCTTCACCCATCTTTTTACTCCCTCGGTTCCTCATCGTCCTCGCACATCTCCAGCATTCCCCCCGCCGATACCATAGCCGGTCCACCCAACACAACAAAGCTGGAGGGGTTATTTTCTACATTCTAATCTTTGTCAGCCCGCCTACACTCTCTCATACACTATTAACGAAAGGACCGCAATACTGACTAGAGACTTACTCGTCCCTGGTCAACTGCTCAATTTCCGCCTGTGCCTCGGCGAAGCTGGCTGCATTGTTCATGGGCCTAGGCCTGTTATCGATTTCATGGTGGACTGGATACTGTAGTATCCCATCCCATCTCAGTGTTTTCAAAGTCGGAGTTAATTAGCTCATGAGATATAATATATAGCACATTGGTACTCATTGAATCATTGCGCCGTTATCATGTATGTAAGGCAGAATCGAAGTTTGGCCCCCACAAGGCTTGGCAGTAGACGACAGTCAAAACCAACAGTGCTGAGTCAGCCTTGCCTTTTGTGAACCTACTCCATCTCAAACCTCTCCCTCTGTTGTCGACTTATTAATTAATACTCGACTACCAAGCTATCTTCATAATTTGCCAAAGATCCATTTATTTAACCTGAAACATGGACATGGAATCCCTCTTTGCCTGGGCATTCAGCCAACCACGAGACCCAGAGTTTGAAAGTGAGTGTCACTAAACTCACACGCTGCCTATAGGCACAACAAGGCACCAGTAGTTAATTTATTCTTCCCTGAGTAAAGAGCGATTCGGCAAACCAAGCAGCTCAGACGCCGCCACAGCATACCAGGCAATTCGCGAGGCTGAAGAAACCTGTGCAGCAGCCCTCCGCGACAGTACTTCAGACTCAGGACAGGCTGCCTCCAGTGCGCACCCAAGTTACCAGTGCCGCGCATGTGAGAAGATTTTCGAATGTGGGAGTAAAAGGGATTTGCATCAGTCACAGGATCATCAATAATGCAGGATATGGTGGGGGGTGGGAGGGAGTTACAAGAGACGGGATATGGCAATGTGATTATTTTTCGCTTTAGATCCGTCTCCTCCTCCATTATTTCCTCTGATGCTCATCTGCTGTTCTAAAAGGTTGGATACGGGTTGTCTCAAAGAGCTACTTGTAGTGGAAGCTTACAGACTTTCTAGCGGTTTTGGGACAAATAAAGGCAGTGAGAGAGGATATACGACTATATCTAGTGCTGAAATCTAAGAGCGTCATGTCAATAACTCGGCGCTAGCTCTTGAGAAGGAGCGGTGGTAGACCAACTTATTTAGCAGTTGTTAGACTGGACCTTGAAGTTAAATAGACCAGCGCACTTTGTTAGCTTGCCGACACAGTCATAAATATCACCCAAACCTAACATGTATATTTTCATCACTTCTGCTTTGTGGAAGGCGCGGCTCTTACATAACAGGTGTAACGACAACGGTATCGTCGGGGCGTTGGGCACATTGAGTTAATCACATCCGTAGCTTATAAGATAGTCCATAACCCGCCCAAGAATAATTGGCAGACAATAAAGCCGACACTTTGGTCTCTGCCACTGATCTAGAATATATCTCAACACTCATGTTTTCCCACTATCGGAATCCGCCAGCATGAAGATTTCAATTGCACTTTTGGCTGCATTGGTCACACTTGGAGTAGCAAGCCCAATAGAAGAGCTACAACAGTCTTGCGGAGGGCGAGGGGCTGAGTGTGCAGGGGACGACAACCGCTCGTGTTGTTCCGGATATAGATGTATTAAAGTGAGTTCTCATTTGGTGACTATATGGCGTCCAAACGCTAGTGGAACGCTGACACGGTCTTTAACTATAGCTGTGGCCCCATGGTGAACGGTTTTGCGCACAGAGCCACCTGGGCTAAGGTAGCTATGGATGATGGATTAGACGTTGGTCTATAGTCGTTGCATGGAGTTCTCCTTGGGAGTTTCAGCTCGGCCGACTGACTTGGGTTCCTATCATTACCATGCACCTTGCTGCGATCTATAATCAATCAAAAAATTTACAGGTATTGACTGCGTTATTTCCCGGCCCTTGCTTGTCATAGCTAGAGTCAATCAACAAGGCGTAGTATATATTAGGCTTGCAATGTTACACAGAATGCCACTGCCTCGAATTCGCCAAAACTTATAAACCACGCATTGCCCTTGATCTCAAATTTCACCTTATAGTCCATAATACGATTAAGAATAATATACGGACCGTGAACTCAGCAACATATACTCCGCAGCTTAAAAATCAAGATGAAGCTTTTAATTGCACTTTTAGCCGCCTTGGTCGCCCTCGTGACGTCGAGCCCGACAGAGCCCAAACAGCAATATTGCAGTTACAAAAAACAACAATGTGACGCCTACCGAGATTGTTGTGATGGGCTTACATGCATTAAAGTAAGTTCCTCTGTGGTGACTGGTATTACAAAGATATAAGTTTTGGCGGCATACTGACGTAGTTCCAAACTTCAGATAGTGGATGACGGAAACCCCGGACGTTGCCATTAGAATTGGCGTTGTTTGCGAGATGGCTATGAATAGAGGGTTCAAGGTTTATTTAGCCGTTGTATGGAGTTCTCTACTGGAGTTTAAGCTCGGCCGGCTGATTTGGAGTCCTGTCACCCAAACAAAGACTTAGAGCATTGGTGGCTCAGTTTGCAAACAAAAGTTTGATATTAGTTTATGGGATCGTGACCTTAACCTGTGTCATTTTGATTATGAGGACGTGAAAATGTTATGCTAATCGAGATCATGCTCCTATGCATGGACTATGTATGAGGACATATGCAAGGGGCTTCGTAACCAAGGGAAGCAACATAATTGCCCACATCAGGCACAAACACATGTATATTACGCCAGTAGTCAACATTGATAATACTTCAATTACTATATGTTATCCCACACCGTAAGGCTAAGTAACTCAGTTGTGCACCCCGAATCTGGATGCCCGAGTTATCACTTTTGGGTTCCTGATGACTGCGCCAACTATGCCACAACTGAACCACCAGGATATCTGAGCCCCCCAAATACTGTAGTGAGACCACATATAATCCAAAATATCTGCCGATGCAAAACGACATGTGGCGTAGTACCATATCTCTTTCCAACGGACAACACTTTCCAACGGACAACACTTTCCAACGGACAACAGTCAGCTCCTAATCCGAGATGATATATAAAATTCAACTCACTATACGCGCCTTAATTGGCCTCCTCTTGAATAGTCATCATATTTGGGCAACATTGTCCTCTGCAGCACTCTTTCTCCACATTGCACTCAACAAAATCGTAGGCGACGAAGTGCCAATCCAGACGGCACCCGCCACAGTGATTTCCATACGACCCGTATCTTTCGATTGGCGTGCACTGCGGTGGCTCCACCACAGGAGTTTCCGCCACAGACGCCGAGGCGAAGAGAGCTGCGATTGCGAAAATAACGCTGTTGATGCGCATTGTTGCGGTTGGGGGGTTTTGCTTTTCGGGTAACTGGAGCTGGATTTGCGATGGAATGTGGTTAGGGAAGCAAGGGGGTGATAGATTGGGAACACAAGGCCTATAAGTACTCACCAACTGACGCTATATATTTCACTAGATTCAGATAATAGTATCACCGCAGCGATTGGTTATGTAAAAAGTTGAAGACGGGCCGTTACAAAGTCTTAGATTTTGAAGCCAGTATGAAACTGTCTCAGTGTCTGCTGCTTGCCAGCTAACTATGGAAGTGAGCTAGTTACTGACTAGCCAATCGAGGTTGAAAAGAGCCGAAGACATTCCAAATCGCACTATAGGGTAGGACACCAATAAATCCTGTTCACCCTACTTGGAAATATATCAGATTCCAACACGGAGAGATCTCAACAGTACTAGGTCCTTGGCGAGATCCAAATCCATGCAACGTTGTCAATATTAGGCAGTGAGTGTCAGGGTTTAAAGTTTAACCCAATTATATGACAGCGCCCCGCCTCTGCGTCTAGACTCGTATGCGCCGCGAGGGCGAGAGACTTTTGGTCATTTTCAAGACATTGAAGTGGAACCCGTCCTTGCCAAGGGACATACATTTCTCTGCCAACCCCCCTTTTCGGAAAAGTCAACAACGCGGATACATGCTTTAACGAGCTCTAATTCGGATATCTCCAATTGGAAATTATCTGTGTAGCTCAAAGCGATTGTTATGGTTCTCTCCCACCGCTAGAACAAAGACTGCCCAATTATCAGATAGACATAGTCCATGTCTCAGATCGGACATCAGATTTGGATATAATTTCTTAGCTGCTGTCAATCCCAGCTAGCCACCACACAGCCAATTAATAGCTACAGAAACCGAGGGTATCATCGCCACAAGTAGAGATCATCCATCCATGCGCTGAACGCCATCTCATGCACCACCATCGCGTCCACTCTAGAATCCCAAAAACTTCCCCCCAAGAGCCACCGCAAAACCTCCCCCAAACATTGCAACCACACTCACGAAACTCGCCACGCTCAGGCCAGCCATCCCACTAATTCCATGCCCGCTCGTACATCCCCCAGCCACCCTCGACCCAATTGCCATCAGCACTCCACCCACCACAGCTGCTGCATCGCCAACCTCAACTCCCTTTGCGGGGAAGGTACCCGAGAGGCGCCAGAATGCCGCGCTGCCGCCTGCCACGCCTGCTGCAAAGACGAGGGGCGAGACGGAAGGCCATGGAGCTGAAGAGGGCGTGACAGCGCGCCAGAAGAGTTTTCCGAACGATTCGTAGGCGGAGGACACTCCGAGGGTGTTTGTTGTCAAAAGAAGGGACGCCAATTGAGCCAGAGCCATCAGCGAGCCGCCAATGAGGGGATTGAGTAGCTTTCCCTGCTCATCAGGTAGGTAGCGCAATGCCGCACCGACAACAGACAGACAAATGGCTTGATACACCAGCACGGCCGGAAAGTGCGCAACACCGCAGCGTTGAGCGAACGTCAGCTTCGGCTTCTCCTCGCCCTTCACAGCCGCCGGTGTCGCGCGGCGGAACCCTGCAGAGTACCCAACGAATAACGCACCCCCGACCAGGGAGCCGGCGAGCACAGCAAAGCCCGAGCGTAGACCCATCCCGACTTGGACGAGGACAGTGCCGGGGCAGGAGCCAGTGAGAGCCATGCCGGCACCGAGGAGGAGGCAGCCAGCGATGTTGCCATCGTATGGGAAATAGCCCCAGGCAGCGGGGGAGCGGGGCGGGCAGGGGGCGAGGGCGGCACGCTTGGTGAGGTGGATTATAAGACTGGATATAAGGTTAGTGTGGGGTTGTGAGGGAGGGGTGAGAAGGCGGGTGTGGGGAAGTGGGGGGATGCAGGGGTGGGATACTTACGCGCTGCCTGCTGTAGCGGTCAGGAAGACCTCGAGCATGTGGAAGTTCTCGAGACGGAGCTGGGAGATGATGATCGATGGGGAGGCGACACCGGCTGCGGAAAGGGCGGCGCCAAAGAGGAGGCCAGAGGTGGCGGTTGAGAGGGTTTGGGAAGCCATTGTGCGTGCGATTGTTGTCCTGTCAAGGTGGAGGAAAAGGAAAGTATTTAGACGCGTTGGGGAGTATGGATAGCGTATTAAAAAAGAAGAGAGCTTCTGTGGCGCATTTGTAATTCAAGGCCTCGATTGCGTGCCAGACGGCGGCAATTGCTCCCGCAGTGGGGCAGCGGGGTGGTACAGCAACATAATGAAGATAGCATACTTACAAAGCTACTGAGCAAGTTTATGGAGAAGTAACTCACAGAGGGACCACATATTGCCGTTATAGGAAATGAAGAAGCTATCCCCCAACTATGCCCAGTCAGCGCTAAACTTGACGCCGGAGATTTTATGCTCCTGCTGGGATTGGGGTCCAGACGTTTGGGATTCGTAAGAAGGAGATGCTTACATCAGCAGCATTATTTCCATTTTCACGTGATTACCGGGTCGGAACTTGACGCTTATCCGAGACATCCGAAAAGCGATCACGTGACGCGTATAAAGAAACTACTGGAAGTTACCAGATCAATGATGATAGGACTAGACAGCAAGAGAATTCACAGAAAGACGGGACTTGCCATACAGAGACTCATAACAAACACATACCCAAGAGAGTAATCAGAGGCCAAGACCTGACCTTCAAGCTTCCGTGTCCTCTTACATTCTTGCCGTATACTGGTATACTGCAAGACGGGTTGGACCGGCTCAGCTTGACTGAACTCTCACTTGTGCGGCGTTGCATTTTCTTTCTTTTATGCACTGGATATCATCGGCGAGGGCTATCCCCATCACGTGAGATCGACGATCTGGCCAGAGCGTCGCCAAGAGGACCAGTCATCAGAGACACAAAGACGGCAGAGTGGAGTAGTAAGCAGGCGGGGGGGGGCCGCGTTGATTAATCAGGCTGCCACTGGTATACGCGGGGTGTGTGAGACGACAACAATTTTACGCCACTACTACTTGAGTATTACAAGACGCGCCGGCCCACTTTGAAAAGTGCAGATATCACGGATCTCGCCACCGATACACAATCACCTCCTTGCTTACCAGTTTCACCGAGCACTTCCGGGCGTTATATGATCCTTACGACAGCGTATGTCGACGACCATGGAGGGCAGTGGGAGTAGTGCTGGAGGCGGTGGCGGCAGTGGCACAGGCCAGCGTGAGCAAGACACCTATTTCAAGTCTTGGCGTCCACAGCTAACGACAAACATCAGGAACATCATGTGATTCATGTAAACGCTCCAAGGTGAGCGCTGAGCACTGCTCCACTTACGAGATATGATACTAACTCCCTCTATAGCTTAAGTGCATTAAACTGCCGGGAAACGACAAGTGCACCCGGTGCACAGCCCGAAATACCGAATGTCAGGTTACTCTAGTCAGCAGGAAAAAGCGGGAGAAGAAGATGTTTGTCATCACCCCGTTCTCATATTCCCCCCACTACCCCTGTCATTCTAACGATTTACAGTCACTATCTCTCCGCAATCGAGGATCGCATGAAGCGCATGGAGTCCGCCATGAATGCATCCGGGATCGCCATCGATGATGGGGACGCCGAGGCCGCCATCCCCGCCGTCTCGGCGCAGTCTGCTCTAGAGGACAAGCTCTCAATCTTCATGATTAGCGATGATGGTGCTGCTGGCTTCGTAGGCCCCTCGTCAGGCTTCTCGCTCTTCTCGCCGCAGGGCCTGCGCTGGATCTCTGAGAAGACAGGAGACAACCACTTTGAGCAGGTCATCAAGGAAGTCTCTAGCTCATGTGAGCACCAGGCGACCAGCGGGCAGGACACATTCCGACCGCTCCTGGAGAGCGAGAGGGAGCCGCTACCGCCCAAGGATATTGCGAATGAGTATATGGCTGCATACTTTGACAATTTCAACAACAGCTTTCCGCTGTATGACAAGGAGAGCGTGATGGAGAGATTCGGAAGGGATTACTATATGGTGAACAGACAGAAGGATCCGGCATGGTACGCTTCGCTGAATGTTATATTCTTGATCGGACGGTCTATCACTATGCACGAGAGGGAAGCAAATGGACTTTGCGAGAAGTATTTCAGGAATGCAGCGAGTGTTTTCTCAGAGCTGCTGTTTAATGGGCCTAGCTTGCTAGCTGTACAGGCCATGATTGGATTGGTAAGCTCCTGCCTAAAATATCATGGACTCTTCACTAACAGTAACAGGCCTTTATCCTGCAAGCGTCAGAAGACCCTCATCCATCATATATGCTTGTGGGCATGGCAGCACGACTTGCCCAAGCAATCGGTCTCCATCGGCGATTAGATGGATATGGACTGAAAGCGAGGGAAATCGAGCAGCGCCGCAACGTCTTCTGGATCGTCTTCGGTCTCGAAAAGGGCATTAGCATCCGCTCCGGCCGCCCATCCGTCTTCAGCGACGACGACATTGGAGTTGAATTACCGCCCAAGACTGTGCACGCCTACAAGGACCTATCGAGCGCCGACTCGGTCCTTGGCAGCTACCGCTGCGTAGCCACCATCGCGCTCCTCGAGAGCCGTGTGTACACCAAACTCTATTCGGCGAGGTCGCACACGAAATCCGACCTCGAGCGCTTGAAGTGGGTAAGCTCCCTGGACCGAGAGCTGCAGCAGTGGCGCGATGAGCTGCCCATCGAGATCCGGCCAGAGAAGCCGATAAAGTGCCACAGCAAGCACCTGATGGATGTTATCATGATCCACTTTGCGTATTATAATTGCTTGGTAGCTATCCATCGCGGATCGAGTCATCATGGGTCGTGGATCTACTCTGATAAGCCGACCACGGTGCGCGACGCGAGGAATATCGGTCTCAGCCCGCGCGTCTTCGAGTCGAGCACCATCTGCCTGACTGCCGCGCGCCAGATAATTGGACTGCTGCACTACTACGAGAACTGCGACCAGACCGACGTCCATAACCTAGGTATAGTAACGTACGTCCCCCCACCCCCCAGGCCCCAACAGCCACCCAAATTAACTTTCCGCAGCCTATGCAACTACTACCCCCTGACCGCCTCCCTCACCCTCTTCGCCAACATCCTCCAAAACCCCTCCGCCCCAAGCGCCACCACCGACCTCGCCCTCATGCACCGCGTAACCCGCATCCTCGTCGACAGCCTCTCCTCATCCTGCAACGCCAAGGCAGCCATCCACGTCGACATCTTCAGGCAAATCATCCGCACCGCCGCGCAGTTCGTCGCCAAAGCCCGCGGCGAACCATCAGACACCTACCTCGACCCGTCCACCCTCCCCGCCCCGCCAATCGACTGCTACTGCTCCCCCTCCGCCACCTCCACAGGCGTTTCCCCCTCCGCATCCGGCACAGACGCCTCAGTCTCCGACGCCCTCCCCCGCCTTGAACCATCCATCTCCCACGCCTCGCAACAAGCCTCCCTCCCCCCCTTATCCACCCCGTCCCCCGCCACTTCCGCATCCCAATCCACCACGCACCTCCCATTCGTGCAACGCACACCGTCACAGCAACAACTGCAATCACAATTGGAATACTACGGCCCCAAACAAGGCCTCCCCGGTACCCCCGGCGCGGGCATCATCCCACCAGCCTACG
The DNA here is from genome assembly GCA_001662585.1 of Pseudogymnoascus sp. WSF 3629. Lineage (NCBI taxonomy): Eukaryota > Fungi > Ascomycota > Leotiomycetes > Thelebolales > Thelebolaceae > Pseudogymnoascus > Pseudogymnoascus sp. WSF 3629. The sequence goes on from KV454647.1 coordinate 28,713, forward strand.
ACCCCGATTTCTCCTCCACCATCCCCTCCGTCGACCTCTCAGCGTTCGATTTCAATAACTACGCATGGCAAGACACGGGCGCCTTTCCTGGCGCTCCCGGCGTGGAAGCAGCGGGTGGAGCTGGGGGGGTGGAGGTCGAGACGTTTGCAGCGGGTGGGACGGATGGTGGTGGTGGGATGGGGTATGGGACGGGTGCGACGGGGATGTTTGCTGATGAGGGCGCGTTCGCGCCGATGGTGTTTCAGTGGGATTTGGCGGATATTTGGCAAGGTGGGGGTGGGGCGTTTGGGAAGTGAGATTGGTCAGGAGAGGTAGAAGCGATTAGAGGGAAGGAGCGATGCAAGAATTGGGAAGAGGGAAGAGGGAAGGGGCGACGAAGCGATGAGGAGGAGGGAAGGAGCGAGGGGAGATAACTAATGACGAGATGGAAAGAGCGAGGTTATGGAAGGAGCGAAGGAAGGAAGCTCAAAGGGAAGGAGCAACAGGACGGAAGGGGTGGGGTTAAGGAAGGAAAGAGCAAGGGCAGGGAAGGAGCGACGCTCGTTACCCCTCCCCTGAGCCATTTTTTATGATTTTTTGGCGCATCCCCCGTTGTCAATGCCGGAGTTTGTGGGTTTTGGGAAATATATGGCTTGGCTTGGCGTATTGTTGTATATTAGTCCCCCGGCGAGGGGCAGAACTTCACAGCTCGCTCTTCATCATCGTGTTTTGGTGGTTTTTTTATAACTAGAGGGGTGGTATGTATACCGGGACGGGGTATATAGTAAATCCGCGATATAAACGCACTATTTTAGGGTAGGATTTTGATTCTATAGTAGAAGCTTCTTGGGTTTTATGGACATTTACTTCTTGGCCTACATTAAGTCCGCGTTGATGAATGCATTCTGAATACATTTAGCATACGTTAGTTTTGGCGCAGATTGCAATCTTCATAGCTAGTTTTGCGCACGTTGTGCGAACCCTGTCTGAACTGTTTTTGGCGCAGATTCTACAATTTATAGCCTCATTTGCGCACGATGTCTAAACCTAGTACGAACCGCTTTTAGCGCAGATTCTAGATTCTACAGCCCCTTCTGCGCATGATGTCCGAACCCTGTCTGAAATGCTTTTGGCGCAGATTCTAGATTCTACAGCCCAATTTGCGCAAATATATACGATGTGGACGGTATTCCATCCCCTCCCTATCCGATCCGATCCATATGCCGTCGTTTCTATACGATTGGAATATATAGGAGTATCATGGATTGAAGCGGAAAGGATAAATAGATGTTGGCCCAATACGAATGAATTCCAAACGGGGACTACGCAGATTTTACACCCCTCATCTTCTAGTAGAGGCACATAAAGGCGATTTAGGGTGAGGAATTTAAGATCTCTCCCATCGACGTCTTTCCAAGTTGTTCCTTAGATGGGTCGTATCTGATGCAACTAATTGATTGACTGACTGAAAGACTGGGCAACTCGGAATGACTAGACCAAGCCTTGTGCTAGAAGGACGCCCAAAGGACATGTGTAGGCTACACCAGGCCCATATCTTAGGAAGTCCATGCTAGTCGTGGTTGCTCGAAAAGTCTCGGACAATTTTCTGCTGGAGGCCGTTATGGCAAGTCAACTTTCGCAGATTAGTTGTTGTCGCGGTTTAGTTTCTTGTCGTGACCCAAATGCTGTCGCTACTCAGTTTCTTGTCATAACCGCATTGCTGTCACTGCTAGATTGCTGTCGCTGCTCGGTTGATGTTGCTGTCGCTGCTTAGTTGCTGTCATGCCTTAGTTGCTGTCATGCCTCGGTTGCTACAATACTTTAGTTGCTATAATGCCTTGGTTGCTGTCATGCATCAGTTACTGCCACGACTCTACTTTGTTCTCTGGGTTGAAATCAACAAGCAGCTGCTTTGTGAAATCCCACATGGTCCCATCGCCCTTAATAACATAGATATATGAGAGTGAGAATATACACCATTTGCTCAAATCTATAGTGATGCAGTTGCTGTCATGGCCGAGTTGCTGCCGCTGTCGCCAACTCACACGGCCTTATACGGTACTCCGTGGGCGGCGGCGTCGGTGTCTGCTTGTCGTCTTTAGTGTCACGTTGAACTTTCTTTAGGAGCTAATTTATGGTTAATTTAGTGTTTAGTAGGAAAAGAAGCATATGGCGACCAACCCGGACAGTTTTATATGTAGTTGCTATATTTACGAGTCAACTATTACGAGTCAACTTATCATGTGTAGAGCGGAAATTCGTTACTACAGCTCCAAGTATCCCTTCACCTCACCATCATCAACCTCGCTATTGATTAATCGCGATAAACGCCGTACAGTCGTACAGTAAGATAAATCAATTCATAAGTACTCTAACAATGTAAAAGAAGTAAGCAGCCGATCCCAATCCCTCGTCATCATCGTTGCCGCCTCATACATTCGACGGCGGCACTTATCTCCTTGCCGCCGCCATCCATGAAACGCGATCAGCGACGCGATCGCATCTTAGCAGAAGCTTGTTTCGCGCAGATCGCGCTGGTGACTACACACGAAAGAACTTAAAGGATCTCACAGTATCATCTCATACGTTCACTCGCGCCTACAAATACTAAAAGAATAAACTCTCAACTACCTCATCGTCGTCGTCGCCGTCGCCTCAACACGTGGTGTATCGGATCCCCCGGAGAAGTACTGTACCGTACTGTACATGTACAAAAAAAGGCGCATCCCTCCTGAGGCGCATTTTGTGGCGTCGACAGGAAATGAGCCCCAATGCGACAATGCGACGACGGAAACCCCGGAGAAAGCGATTAAGACGTGACGTGAGTGGCCATCGGTTGATTGGCAGCAGCTGTCAGACGGGGATACCCCTCGATTCGCATTCATCCACAACAAGGCAACAGGAAAACCAACAGCTATCATTCGTCCGATCGCTTGTCTTGTTGCTGCCTGTACAGTACAGTTCCATACCATCCCCGTCGCCATGCACGGAAGAGGAAGCGGCGACGGCGAGGACGAGGACGAGACTAGACCTTGTCAGCACCTTGTCAGCACCTTCCTTGGGGGGTTACAGTACATCGACAGACAGACAGACGGAGAGTGGACCGCCGGCTAAGGAAAACACCGCAATTTGCCGTGATCGGTGGAGTCGGCGAACCGTTTTCTTTCCTTCGTATCGTGCCGTGTGTGCCCTTCCTTATTATAGTATAGGTCTAGTTTCGAGATTACTCCACAAAATGAGACCATGGCACCATCAACATGTGCCGGATACAGCACCAACAAACAGCACCCACGCCGTCAACAACACCGCCCCCCATCACCCACTACCATCCACTACCACCCACCCCTTTTTCTGTTTCAACCAGTACCGGCGAGCCCTCACCGCGCCCCCAGCGACCCGTCCTCGATCTTCGATAGTCCATTATTCGGCGCATAAGGCTAGGTCCACCAAACCAACACACACAAGGATTTCTGGCAGGCCGCTAGATATGCACCGATGATTTCTCTATTGAGCTAGGAAGCTAGGGGCTGTGCTACCCTAGCCCAGCCGGCCACTAATCTGCCCCCATGGCGACACATTTTCATATTATCCTTAGTAGATGTACTGTACTGTACAGTACAGTGCCATCACTCACTCACCTTTTACTCGGTGCCATAGCCACGGTGTATGGTCATGGTCATGGTCTTCACGCGAGGCAATGGGGCAAGGGGTCCCTAGCCGAATGAGCCTATCGACGATCCTGTCGACGGAGCTCCTAGTACGTTTCTTTTTCCCGCAGAGTACTCCCGACTGGCCTGTGTTGGCCTGTGCTGAACGTTGGAGGAAGGGGGCATGGCCTGATTCGAAAGATCGTGATAGTGGCGCCCGTATTAGATTTCTAGTGGTAAGGTTGCTTCGGCTGGGCGGGCGGTGGGGTAGGTGTGGTGTGCACCTCCTTTGTTCTCTCAGTTCCAGGCCGCAGCCGTTTCTTTGTTTGCTGTCTGTTCTGGTCTGTCTCTCCCTCTCTCTCCCTCTCTCTCTTCCTTCCCTCTCTCTTTCAGCTCTCGCCCAGTCGTTCCTTTGCCTCTCACCCCCCCCCCTCCCCGAGAGCCAACAATCAGCCGCGCGATCGGACGATCGGAGTCTCGGAGTCTCGATCCCCAGCTACCATGCTGGACCGCGCATCGGGGCTGCTGAGCAAGCTGCGCTGGCGGAATGTGGTCCTCGCCATCGTCGTCCTGACGATCATCCATTTCGCATTCCTGGACGACACCCTCCAGAATGCCTATAACTCGCGCGCCGGCAAGGTAGCCGACGTGCAGGCGCACCCCGAGCTCTCAACAGGCGCAAACGCCAAACCCGCCGGGAATGCAGCCTCAAACAACTACGCCGACGAACTCGGCCCCCTCGAGCCCAGCCCCTCAACCCGCACCGCAGCAACGACAACCATAATCCCCACCCCCACCTCCGTCGCGCCCTTCGACGCCGGCGACACCACCGAGCACGTCGCCATCTGCCTCGCCATCAAAGACCAATACGCCGACCTGACCGAGTTTCTCACGCACCACTACCACCACCTCGGCATCCGACGCTTCTACCTCATGGACGACGGCTCGTCCCCCGTCCTCGCCACACTCAACTACTCCGCCTTCGTCGACCCAAAGGCCATAACGCACCGCTACTACCACCCCGCGCTGCACGAGCGCTACCAGCAGATCGCGTCATACAACGACTGCATCCGCCTCTTCGGACATAAGCATAAATGGATCGCCTTCATCGACGCAGACGAGTACCTGTTCGTCTACGGCAACGAGACGTTACGCGATATCTTAAAACCATACGATGACGACGACACCGTCGGCGCCTTCGGCATAAACTGGCAAATCCACACCAGCGGCGGTCTCCTCACTCGCCCCCCGAGCGCACGAAAGGGATTCACGCGGTGCATCGAAGACCAAGACCCGAACCACCCCATCGAGGTCGGTACGGAGAACGAGCATATCAAAGTCCTCGTCAAACCCTCCTTCTCGCTCGGCCCGGACAGTCCGCATAAATTCAAGCTCAAGGAGGGGGCGAGGACGGTGGGGGAGGATGGCGATACGGTTGATCGGTTTGCGTGGCGGGTTCCGATTACGAGGAAGAGGGTGGCGTTGCATCATTATGCGACGAGGAGTAGGGAGGAGTATGAGGCGAAGATTAGTAGGGGGAATGGGATGGGGGATCCGAAGGGGTGGGATTGGTGGAAGCATGTTGAGGCCATTAGGACGGATGAGTGTTTGGAGTTGGCGGTTTTGGAACCTTAGTTGTGGGGGGAGGGAGGGGTTTTTTGGTATAGTGAGAGGAGGGAGAGGGGAGGGGGTTTGGTATAGTATAGTATAGTGAGAGGAGGGGGAGAGGCATAGGAGAGAGAGCGGGTTTGGTGTGGAGTTTTGGTGGGTGGGGATGGGGACAGTTGGATGATTTACGTGGAGACGCGCGCGCGTACGACTTGGATATAAAACGCTGTCTGTAATGGAACAACTTGGGTAGTAGCAGCATGTACGAGTACAAAAGCCACACATCATAGAAGTAATAACAACCGTTTTTTTAATAACCACTCACTCTCAAATCTACTTTTAATTCTTCCTACAATAAACTGCAAAGAAGATCTATCTATCTAACGAACGCTACTCGGAACGGACATCCGACCCCGCGTGCCCTCCACGGCATATATCACAAATCCCTCTCTCAACAACCTCATCTCAACGAAACCAACCTGGCCCAGCCAATTCAACAACCCTCTACTTCTTCTCAGCCAAATCAAGCAGACCCTGGAGGTTAATGCTCTTCGGCCTCTCAATCGGCAATCCCAGCGCCCTATCCCACACCAACTGCGCCAACGGCCCCAACCCTCTGCTCACACCAAACGTCGCCGTATAGTACAGCGTCTCGTGGAAGCCGTAGTGGTGGAACAGCACACCAGAGCTCGAATCCACATTCGGGAACGGATTCTTCGTCTTCCCATGCTCCATCAGCACCCCCGGCGCGACCTCGCTGTTCATCTTGACCAGCTGGAAGAGAGGGGAGGCGGCGATGGAGGGGCGGGATGAGGCGTAGGTCATTAGGGCGTCGAAGCGCGGGTCGGGCTTGCGGAGGACGGCGTGGCCGTAGCCGGGGACGACGCGGCCGCTGTTGAGGGTCGACCAGAGGTAGTCTTTTACGGAGGCGGGGGTGGGGGTCGCGCCGATGTGCTCTTGCATTTGGAGGACCCAGCGGAGGACTTCTTGGGCGGCGAGGCTGGGAGGTGTTAGTGGGGGTGGTCAAGGGGTCAAGGGGTCAAGGGTATGAAATGTTGAGGGGGAGGGTTGGCGGGGAAGGGGGGAAGACGAACCCGTGAAGTGGCCCAGCAAGACCCTGGAGTCCAGCAGAGTAAGAAAGGAACGGATCGCTCAGCGCGGATCCAACCAAGTGCGTAGCATGCGCCGAAACATTCCCACCCTCATGATCACCATGCAGCGCCAAGTACAAACGCAGCAGATCCTGGAAGTCCTCATGCTTCTCCCCCCCACGCCCAAGCATGGCAGCGAAGTTGTACGACCAATCCTGCGCGGTGTCGATCTCAGCCGGCAGCGCTCCACCGCCGTTATACGAGTTCTGGTAGATCTTGGCCGCGATGGTGGGCAGCTTGGCGAGGAGCGAGATGGAGTCGTCGAAGGTGGGCTCCCAGTAGTCGGCCTTGTTGATGCCGGCCTCGTACGCCTTGGCGAAGGACGAGGTGTGGTTTAGCGCCGAGACAGCGATGGCGAACTGCGTCATTGGGTGCAGGTCCTTGGGCAGGGAATCGAGGAGGGAGTTGACGAAATCAGGAAGCTGGCCCTGCTCCGCGAGCTCGCGGGAGAACTGGCGGGTTTGGCCGACAGTCGGGACCTCGCCGGTGAGGAGGAGCCAGAACATAGCCTCTGGGAGCATTTCGGTGCCTGAAGTTCCCTTGGGGAGCTCAGCCTGGCACTCCTTGATTGTGCGGCCGTGGAAGCGGATGCCTTCGTTCGCGTCGAGGACGGAGCCTTCCCAGACCATGGCTTTGAGACCGCGCATGCCGCCGAGGGTGTTCTCGATCTTGACCTCGCCGATGACTGTGGAGCTGTGGGCTTTGACTTTCTTGAGGAGCTCGCGCTTGGCGGGGATGACGGCTTTCATGGTGTCTTTTAGGCTGGGCTCGGAGGAGCTGGCGTAGCTGCGGGTGGCATTGATGACGATTGGGCGGAGGGTGGAGGGCTGGGGGGTGTGAGGGATTGAGCGGGGAGAGGTAATTGAGGTAATTGAGGGCATAGACTTACGCGTAGAGCCCTGAAGGCCCTCGTCGTGGTTCTTGCGTTCATGGCCATTGTGAGGTATGTGGTGAAAGCGGGGAGAGAGCGGGGAGATGTACGATAAGAGCTCGTCTACGACGGTATCCGTGAAGGCGACCGGGGTATATGAAGCTTCAAGACAGAGATACAATCGATATATAGATATTTATAAGGAGATGTAGGATAGAGGAAGAGGCTGAGAAGAAAATATACTTGACAATCCCTCGGCGGTACGGACAAAACAGCTAAAATTCGGGGTATTGTGACTTTGTTGGTGTGCGTGGATTGGCGGTGATGGTTGGGTGTGTTCCTTATGCCGAAACATGCCGAGGGATGGATGTCAATGGATAGACGATAAGGTGGATAAGACATCGTCTAACCGGCAATCGGTCACTTTTGGCCGCAGTTAGCCATGGATAACATAATTTGCTTAGGCGGCATGTGGCAACTGCTAACTCTGACTGACTAACTCAGCGAATCCAAGATCTACCCTTGCGCCGAACTTCGCAGGGAGGAAGGATCTCTTGAATATCTTTTATCCTCATCCTTATGACCGAGTTGTTGTATTTTATTTGTTATATACGCAGATAGAGAGCATACAAAGCATACTTGACGAGTGGGATTACATCGAATATACTGTACAACTACTCTACCATAGACAACTGCGACCTCACCACCACATCCGCACAGCTGTGCGACTGCCACCACCAATCCCCACTACCTTCACCATGCTCCGCCGAATAGCTTCGACGCTCCCTCGCAAAGCCCCAGCGACAGTCACCAGCGCCCTCTCCCAACCCCGGACCCGCCTCCTCTCCTCCGCCGTCCCCAGGATGGCAGCCCTCAAGCCCGCCAACCCCCCCATATCCGCACAGCTGCCCTCCGACGGCTTCCAGCTGCTGCCCGAGAACGAGAAGGCCGGCGCGGCAGAAGACGCGCTGTACGACCAGCAGATCAAGGATGTCGAGGCGTGGTGGGCGACCCCGCGATACGATGGCATCAAGAGGCCTTACACGGCCGCAGACATCGTGTCGAAGCGCGGCAGCCAGCTGCAGTCATACCCCAGCTCTGTGATGGCGAGGAAGCTGTTCAACCTCATCAAGGAGCGCGAGGCGGCAGGAGAGCCAATTCACACAAGTACGTACTACCATTACAACACACCCTACGAAGCCTACAGGAATGACAAAGTGCTGACGAAACTACAGTGGGAGCAATTGACCCCATCCAAATGACCCAACAAGCACCGAACCAAGAAGTCCTCTACGTCTCCGGCTGGGCCTGCTCCGCCGTCCTCACAACCACCAACGAAGTCTCCCCCGACTTCGGCGACTACCCCTACAACACGGTCCCCAACCAAGTCCAGCGCCTCGCAAAGGCCCAATCCATGCACGACAGGAAACATTGGGACGCCCGCCGCAAGCTGACCCCCGAGCAGCGCGCCAAGACCCCCTACACCGACTTCCTCCGCCCCATCATCGCCGACGGAGACACCGGCCACGGCGGCATCTCCTCCGTCCTCAAGATCGCCAAGCTCTTCGCCGAGAACGGCGCCGCAGGCGTCCACTTCGAGGACCAGATGCACGGCGGCAAGAAGTGCGGCCACCTCGCTGGCAAAGTCCTCGTCCCCGTCGGCGAGCACATCAACCGCCTCGTCGCCGCACGCTTCCAGTGGGACGTCATGGGCTCCGAGAACCTCGTCATCGCGCGCACCGACTCCGAGAGCGGAAAGCTAATCAGCAGCGCCATCGACGTCCGCGACCACGAATTCATCCTCGGCGTCGCCGACCCGGCCATCAAGCCCCTCGCCGAGACCCTGCAAGCCATGGAGCAATCCGGTGCCAAGGGCTCGGACATCGACGTCTTCGAAGCCGACTGGGTCAAGAACACCAAGCTCGTCTCCTTCGACGAGGCTGCCGTCCAGGCCTTCCAGGCCCGCGGCGTGCCCCAATCAGACATCGATGCCTACCTCGCCCACACGGCCGCGAACCGCGACCTCTCCGTCACGAAGCGCAACGAGTACGCGCAGCGCTTCACCGACTCGCCCATCTACTTCTCATGGGACGTGCCGCGCACGCGCGAGGGGTACTACCACTACCGCGCCGGGATGACGGCAGCGACCAAGCGCGCGATCGAGTACGCGCCGTACGCTGATCTCCTCTGGGTCGAGACGGGCGACCCGGTCGTCAAGGACGCGGCGCGGTTCGCGGGGGAGATACGCGAGAGGCACCCGGGCAAGGGACTCGTGTATAACCTGTCGCCGTCGTTTAACTGGAGCGGGCACGGGTTCACGGATGAGACGCTGAAGTCGTTTATTTGGGACATTGCGAAGCATGGGTTTGTGCTGCAGCTGATTTCGCTGGCGGGGATACACTCCACGGCTACGATTACGACGGAGCTGTCGAGGAAGTTTAAGGATGAGGGAATGTTGGCTTATGTCAACCTCATTCAGCGCCCGGAGAAGGAGTTGGGAGTTGATGTGCTGACGCACCAGAAGTGGAGCGGGGCGAACTACATTGATGGTATCCTCGGCGCCATCCAGAGCGGCAGCAGCAGCAGCAGGAGCATGGGAGAGGGAAATACTGAGGGGCAGTTTTAGAGTAGAAGGTCCGGAGGGGCTTGCCGGTGGGGAAGGGGGGCGGGGCGGGTAGAGGCCCAGGGATAATTGATTGTACATAGAGCGAAGATCAGCCATAGAGAGCCGTATTCCGAGAAAAAAACAAAACAAAAACACCAAGCAAAAAATAGAGTAGCAAGCCATAGTGCCGACATGGAGAGACGGCACTTAAACCCTCACGTGGAGGGCGCCAGGCTAGCTGATCAGTGGAGAACGTCCCGCCTATCCGCCGCCACGGCGTGCCAACCAAAGGCGGTGTGGGGCACGCCATCAACCCCAAACTCCTCCGACGAGCTAAAAGCACGACCTAATCCCTAAATCCCAAGAACCACCAAGACTCATTCCCCCACAATCCCCAAAGCCCAGCTGCCGCGATAGGCACCGCCACCACAGCACACAAGGCAGTGATGTTTTCAGGATCGCCAAGGTGGGCCACGCGGACCTTTTATATAAAGTGCGGACGGACTGGCTTGTCGCACCTCCGCAAATCTGTCGCGCCCGGTTAATCTCTCCATCCTAGCCCACCCCGCAATATAATAGATTGGAAACATCACCGGGGGGCAGGCCTGTCCCCAAAACCTAAATATTTCCACCAGTGCCGCCGCGCCGCCGCCGGGCTTGGATAGGCTTGGATGGGCCATGAGGTCAGTGGGCGACTAACAGGAGATGGAAGGGTATCGGCGATGCGGCGCGGTGGAGGGATTGGCTCCGGGAATGGCGCTGTGGCGGAGGGCATATAAGGAGAGCGTAGGCTGGGGATGATGCGGGTTGGAGGGAGATCTCGATCGTCGATCGTACCGCAACCCGTATCACTCTCTTCAAGCCTTTCAGTATGCGTTTCCAGAAAACCTCCATCGTGGCTGCCGCCTCCCTGGCCTCCACCGTCGCCGCCCACGGCTACGTCGATAAACTCGTCATCGGCGGGACCACGTACACCGTATGCTTCCCCCCCCCACCTCTTCGTCTCATATATATCCAGAAACTAACGCCGCTGGAAATAGGGATACCAGCCCTACTCAGACCCGTACTACGCCACGCCGCCACCACGCATCGTGCGCGCCGTCCCCGGCAACGGGCCCGTCCAGGACCTGACCAGCATCGACATCCAGTGCAATGGGTATTCGGCGGGCGGCGTCGTCGGGTCGAAGCCAGCGCCTTTGGTTGGGGGACCCGTAGCTGCAGGATCAGAAGTCAGCCTTAACTGGACGTTGTGGCCCGATTCCCATGGTGAGTTCGCGTCCTTGCCTCGCTGTCCTTTTGAGGGGCAGTTCGTCCGTGTTCTGTCGTGCTTTGATGAAAATCGTGACGTGGTCACTAGGAGTATTTGTGTGCGGGGTACTGACACGATGCAGTGGGACCGACGATTACATATATGGCACTCTGCGAAGGTGACTGCACGACCTGGCAGCCTGGGACTGCGTGAGTTTCACATCAGATCATCATGTCTTCCAGCGCGACTAACAAACTACACAGGGCCGTCTGGTTCAAGGTCGCCGAGATGGGCAGAGTTGGAACCAGCAACGTCTGGGGATCTGTACGTCTTACATCTCTCCTCGTCCCTGCACCACCCCTCATCCATCCCCCTCGTGTTCACCGCTAACTAAGAGCTCGCAGACGCAACTCATGACCGCGCCGTCGAACTACAAGTACACGATCCCCTCATGCCTCAAGGCGGGATACTATCTCGTGCGCCATGAGACGATCGCCCTGCACTCTGCGTACGAATACCCGGGAGCGCAGTGGTACCCTTCATGCCACCAGATCCAAGTTACCGGCTCGGGAACAAGCACGGGACCGAGCTCCAAGGTTGCTTTCCCCGGCGCATACAAGGCGACTGACCCAGGAATCGTATACGATTCGTACAAGGCGCAGACATACACCATCCCCGGCCCAGCTCTGTTCACTTGCTAAATGCTACTGGAGCTGAGAATGGGAGAGTTGGCGATGCGTGGAAGGTAGGAGGCAGGGGGCAGGATGGCTTTGGATAGGGGAAGCGGGAACTGTGAATATCTGGCTATGAGGAGGTTGTACATAGAACCGAGCTCTTTGCATTCTTGATCATATTTTGAATGAAATGTTTCGCCCGAGGTTCACCTCGAGTCTCCAAGTCGTTCGATATCTTACCACGGAACAAGCGGTGTGCATTCTTGTACGGAACTATCCAGACATGTCTCTCATCCTGCCAGCCCAACAATAAATCCTGCCTAAGAATAGAGACTTCGGTCTTACTTGTGTGGCACATTTTGACTTGTCAACACACCGTGTTACACACCGTGTTACACACCGTGTTACACACCGTGGGCAACCTCGGAAGAGAGCCTCCCCGGCGCTTCACACTGTCGCTGCTGTGTTTCCCCTGAGCCCGTGAGACAACAACATGTTCTGCTGGTCAAGCTGTGATACCCGTTCGCGCTACAAAGATTTCAATAGCGTCCAATCTTCCGATGTCTGTCGTATCGATATATTCCAAACACCTGTAGAGAGTATGACACGGGGCACGGAAATGACGAGGTCGGAAGGAGAGTCAAGGTCGTGGCTGTTTGTAAGACACCCAGTTAGGTAACGGCTCTGTTTTTACTGGCGAGAACTCTTCCAAATATTAAGCCACCCCGTGGAGCCTCAAACGAGGAGTGCAGTCATCCCGGCGGGGCCTCATGCGGTTGAGGCTTGGCTACCCTGTTTTGTCGTTGGAAAATTTCCGACGCCAAATCCCCTTTTTGTTTGTTCCATCGAAAAATGATCTATCGACAAGGCCCCTTGCAGGGTGCCTGCAAAGCAAGGCAAAAGGCACGGGAAGGCAAGGTAAACCCAAAGCAAGGCAGGTATACCTAAAGCAAGGTGAGGCGTATGTTCAGGAGTAATCTTGCCAATAAAAACTACTATGGGCCGTGTCAGCCGTGATCAGCTCCATCGCTGTGCAGTAGGATCGGGAGAGTCCGTCACTCCGGCTCGATCGCCATTCCACTCTACTAAATCCACTAGTGTCTCCAGCGATCTACCAGATCGACTATACAACTTCGATTTTCGTAAATACACAGCCAAACAGAAATGTCAAGGTGACGTTGGCACACTGCAATGAATCGTTAGTTCTGTGGGCGGCAATCACATCCCGTTGTCTCACAAATGCCCGCCTGGGCCAATCATCCCCAACACAGACTGCCAGCTCAGTTCCACAACAAGTAATACATACCTGCAATCGGAGGACGTGCAGATTGAGTTTTACATAGCCCTTGCCAGATTCACCCAGACTGGCCTGGCTGATTGCGGGGAAGTCTTACTCCCTAAGCAACAACAGGGAGCCTCCACACCGTCAGTAAACACCTACCATATGCGCTGTATTATACTGTACGGCGCCTATGCTATGCAGTACTACCGTTTTCAGCATCCCCAGTCCAGCATCTTAAAACTAGTTGAGAGTCCAGGTCCAGATTTCCAGATCGACTGTCCGATTTCTCGAGACATATCCTGTGCAGTACGCTACCCCCTGGCGGAAAGATATCGGAAGTGATACCTCCAAAAGGAGAATGCCCAGAGCGATATGCGTACGAAACCGAAAGGAGAAAGGAGTACAAACAAATCACACACATACCGACGCCACCCCATACTTTCGGCCACCCCTGCATTGTTGGCGGTGTTTGTGGCGGCCGGGTTCTCCGAATAACTGGCCAGCTCAGTAGCTCAACGATATTTGGTGGTGGTCCGTGGTGGTGTACTTCACACCATACGAGTAGCGTCCTGTCCGTGCCTCCGGGTCGATCTAATTCAGCCCTAATTTGGCATCGGACATCGATATCTGATCAAATCTGATCAAAAGGAGAGATTATGATTGATATGTTCGATATGATTGAAACTCTTCATTTCTTTATTGGGAAATTCAGCCTCCTTGCCGCTTCTCATTTCCTATCTCCGGCTATTGCGTACGAGTCGGGAGTACCCGGCCAATCACCTGTATGTATATCACATTTGCTGTTAAATTGTCTGTACGTCGAAACGTGGCACAGAAATTCCTGGCCTGGTCAATATCCCAAATTCGCGCTGACTGTCTGTCCCCGTGCATTTCTCTCATCTTACTGTCTCACTTGTCAGTTTGCGGCGGATCAAGGGGCATCAGCTGGAGAGTCTTACAGCGTATCCACTCGCGCCCATGCACTGCATCAACCCAGCCCACACCTCCTGTCTTGAAATGCATCTTCACCTCAGCTGCTAGCGGCGGCACCGTGTATTGCAGCGGCGATCTCTGTTTTTCCCGAGAACAGCCCGCAACAGCAAACGGACACTGATGTCCTATTTGGGAACGCAGGAAGCGAGCTCGTACGGCAGCGGCGATCTCTGTTTTTCCTGAGAACAGCCCGCAACAGCAAACGGACACTGATGTCCTATCTGGGAATTCAGGAAGCGAGCTCGTACGTCTCTGGCCCTTCGAAAAATCTATAAAGACCACCCTCTTCTCCTTCATCCCATCTCTTCTCATCATCATCAACAATCTCATCTTCATCTCACTTCACTCACTTCAATCACCTTCAATCAACTTCTCTCAAGCCTTTCAGCTTCAAACAACCAACCGCAAATATGCAAATCTCCAAGATCATCACCACCATTGTGGCCACTGCCTGCGTCTCTACTGCCGCCCCAACTGACGGTGGACACGGTGGCGACCACTCCAACAACGGCAACATCCAGTGCTCCAACGGCTCCAACTACTGCTGCCAGTCTCAAGCCGGTCTCCTCGCCATCGGCTGTGTTCTCCAGAACGTCCTCGGTGCCTGCGCCAACCAGCAAGTCTGCTGCTCCAACACCGGTTCCGGAGTAAGTTTTCCCATCCCTCATCCACCCACCGCATCTTCAGTCACTAACATCCCCAAAGACCCAGAACTGTGTGAACCAGAACGGTCTCCAGGTCAACGTTGTGTTGTAAATGCTTCAACACTCGACTTGATTCGGCGACTCGCCAATACCGCTTTGGTCGGGTCCGCCGCACTGTTTTGCACATACCCTCGCCGGTGCGCGTGATCGGCGTGCGCATGGTCGACATTCCTTACATATTCTCGCATATGGCAGCATGAGCGAGATGGTTCCTTTTGTTTCTTCTCGGGTCGGAGTGGAGGAGATCGGGTGATAATTCGGGCTTGTGGATGAACTGTTTTCTAGTCCTTTGTCACGCGAAGTTGAGATGGACGGGGACGCCTGTTGGGATCTCCTGTGGCCTTAGTTTTAATAGTGCTAGTAATGGATCAGAAATTTGCCTTTAATCAGACTCTTGATGATGCTTGTGCATTGTGACTGCTCCTGTCTTTTGCTTCCTGTTCTCTCTCGTTATAAACACACCTTCGCCTCTGGAAGACCTCCCATTTAATTAAAAGGATAACATTTATTCACAGAAGAACTTATGGAAATTTGGCATTGACAATTGTAAATATGAATGGTATAGCCCAGGAAACCGTAAAATGGAAGGTACGACTGACGGTAAAGGATACTTGAGGCAGGAGGAAGGTACGGCCCGTAAAAGGCAGGAAGCAACTAAGAGGCAACAGCCACACCAGAGATATAATGACATAACAAATACACTTACGTAGACCTACCTTCCTTCAGCTCCATTGTAACCCGAATATTCAATATAATATAAATAGTTCCTGTCGTGTCGGATTTCATGGAAGAAACAGACAACAACATAATCGAGGAGGTGGGCAGCCTGTTTTTTATATTACCATTCTTGATCGGCAATGACGTGCTACCACTCCCAAGTTGCGTGAACATGATAGTCCATCAAATAGCGCACAAATGAGAGACAATTGCGTTGGCAAGTTCGGAGTGTTTTAAAATGGATATGTTCTATTAGGGTTTCGTTATTAAGAGTGTTAAGTGGTTGAAATAATCTTTGTGTTCAGTAAGTTAATATATTTCGTGGAATCGGAATTTAATAATTATATTCGGGGAGTACATAAAAAGGATAACCCACGCCAACAACACGAATATTCAAATATAAATACGGAATGATAACCTCTAGCCTCTAGCTATTAATTCAAGCTACATTTTATTGCGATATATAGCTTCGTAATAGGAGATTTATAATTGTTAGAGTCGAAACGCAAGCCTCAGGTCGACATTCTGTAACCATAACAGCTCCTGAAACAAACCCCGTGCACTTCCTGAAACGACGACATCAACACACTCATCACTCACGAAACGAAAGGACGAAAGCCACATGAAAAAGTCATTATATCATTTCCAAATTCATAGATGCCCCGAACTATTTAGTTCTCATAAAAAACGCCCTTATATCCAATCCTGACCTGAACTCCATACACCACACACTTACGAGCGCCGCCCATCCTCACCCCCTATGCGCCACGTCAAAACCGCTATTATCCGAATCTGGTGTCCCAAAATTCGATTTCCCACCACTATACACCGGATCCGCCATCTGCACTGGAGTATACCTTTGGCGCTTGTAGCAGTAACTATTCAAATCGCGTGGTTAGTATACGAATACCGAGCTGAGCGCCGCGAAAGAGGGGACTGGAAAACTTACAAGCATCCAGCGATAATAAGAATCAACACCGGCACACCCACACCGACACTGACGCCAATTATGACTTTATTACTCACACCTTTCGTCTTCCCCTCAATAATGCCGTCAACTGTGCTTGTAGACGTAGACCCACTGCTCGTAGGCTTCGACGTAGTAGTAGTAGACGATATCGTCGGGATATAAGAGACCGGACTCCCACTCGTAGCCCCAATCTGCTTTGCACCCGCCCCAAACGCCTTGGTCTTGACAACCGCATCCCCCGCTGTAGTCGTGAACGCAACCTCAGCAGTACCCACCGGCACAGCAGCAGTCAACGTAGTCGTGACCACGTTCTTGACCGCCGACTGCAGCGACGCGGGACATTCCACAAGCCCAGTAGACAAACACACTATCGCCGTCTTCGTAACCACAGTAACAGTCGTCGTCATCCCCTCCTGTCTCCCCACCACCGCCGCGCTCGTGACTGCCGCCGCCGCCCCCGTCTTCTTCGCACCCGCACAGATATCCACAAGCGTGGTATACCAAATCGGCACCTGCGTGCTCGGCCCCGGGCCCCACGAATGTTCACCCACCGCCAGCGAGGCGCCTGCATTCGCGCCAACAAGCATGGAGTACTCCTCCACGACTTGCAGGGGGCAGTCCTTATGGTCGGGGGCGGCGGTGACGTTCGTAACGAGCTTCGCGACGTCGGCCCAGACGCCGGCTTCGATGCCGGTGCTGAATTTGACGGGGACGCCACCGATGAAAGAGGTGGGAGTGCTGAATTCGAGGCCGGAGCGGATGCCGAGGCGGAGGACGGCGGTGAGGATGAGGTCGGCGCCGACGAGGGTTACGGGGAGGAACTCGAAGTTGCCTCCGTTACTGGGGGGGGTGATAGGTTAGTATGTATTTCTGACGGGAGTTTGGATTGATTGATGGGGTACTGGGCTTACAAGGTTATGCTGGAGACGTCGTGGTCAAACATGTGGATATCAATGGCTATTCCATCATTGAGCTTGATGTGGAAGCCAGTGCTGATATCGATCTCGGCGTCTACACTGATAATTAAGTCGATAGAGAAGACGACACCAACCAATAAGTCCTTGCCAACACCAAAGCCTATTGGGGTGTTTGACGTATACAGATTGAGAGTGTACGTGGCACTTCCAGATAATATGGTGTCGATTTCCATGTACAGCTCTAGACCATCGAATTGGAATTTGAGATTGCACTCTGGGAGTTTGGGCAGGTCGACATCGAAGTCAACATCGAATGGCGGGAATTCAACACCATCAAAGTTGCCAGTTATCACACTCTTCGTAAGGTTCCCGGCATAGTCCTTAATGTCGTCAATGACTGTGTCGGTAATATTGGTGATTTCCGCTCCGATCTCAGACTTGACGGTGCCAACTGCCTCGCTGAAGTTGAAGCCCCCAGCAATAGTAAACTGCGCACTGGCCGTGCCTTTAATATAGCACGTCGTGCAGATGATATCTACGCTCGCGCTGACGGAGAGATTGCCCTTCTTGGCTCCGTTTTCGCTATGGATAGTTTAGTCACCAGTCATAAAGATATAGAGTCACTTTGAACAATGATATGTGGACTGTTAACGTACTAGTGGAACAAAACCGCTCCATCCCAGCTACTATCAAGAGACGCGTTGCCTTTAAACGTGGTATCGTTCCTCACCGACGCAGCAGATGCGAGTCCGCGCCGAATAGCCCACAGCGTTTCCGACGACGGTGTCGCTGGGGCATTGCGGATCTGCAGATTGCTGTTCAAGGGAGCTACGCCAGCAGCAACGAAGCCGAGGCATGTAGCCCAACAAAGCGCAAACAGAAAGTAAGACTCGAACATAGCTCAATCTCAATCTCAATCTCAATCTCAATCTCAATCTCAATCTCAATCTCGAGCCTCTGATCGTCCGCCCATTGCTCAATGGACGAACGACGTCCTTATACATCACGATCCATCAAGCCCTGTCATCATGGCCCATGAAGTTTCAACCAGCGCCATGTCCTCTTCACGACACAAAACCTACGCATCCTTCCCCTACCACGCGAAAACCTTCCTCTACCACGCTAAAAAACGAAAAAATGCCCCACTGAGACACTATCGCGGGACACTTCACGTCCTAATGTGACAGTGCTCGCATGCTGTTGGGGGCCGCAACAGGGAACGCGATCCCACAGCCTCGCCTTGCCTACAAGGCCAGCAATGATACCATGTCGCGATCCTCCAAAAATTCCATTTTTGGGTTTCAACAGTCACGGTGCATGCGCAAAACGGCAGCGCGGCTGAGATGCGGCAGCACTTTGGGGCTGTGTGCTGGTGCGGGGAGACACGCTTGGTGCTATAGTAATTGAATGCTAGGGTCCTGTGCTTACTGTACGGTTGTTCATGACAGGGAACAGCTTCGACGTGGTCCCCGAAGGATCGCGACAAGCTTCCGTAGCTGCGAGCAGGGTTAAAATTAGATGAGGATCTCTGCATGTTGGCGTTTTAGGGCACGTGGTCGCGAGTTTCAAGACTGGGTTACGTGGTTGCTGCCCGGCACAAATAATCGGCTTGGCAAGTTCGATTAACTACCTTTGGACATATTCTGCCCCTTGGTCGCATGTTGGCTACATAACTGCTCCTTCGAGCTATTTTCTACTCAATACCAAGTAAGGGACGCAAAAAAGAAACTATTGGCTTGTTAGACGTGCTGGACCTGTCAGATCCTGAGAATATGTGTCAGCCAGGACAGACTAACCGGGCCGAAGGAAGGCTCGGGAGGATCCGACCGATGTGAGACGTCTTGGGCGAGCGACGCCGCCCTCACGATTTTGATGAAATATTTATTTCAATCAATCCTAAATTACCGTATCTAGAAATAAATTAAATACCATTTTTTAAAGCTTTGATAATCCATTTGTCTAAACCTGAGGTTGGTTGTATCCAGGGAAAGTCTCTGTCATAAACTTCTTGAATGGACCTTTTGAGTGAGAAGCAAGGAGTAACATCATATCAAGCTTTACGGATTTAGGCTCCGACATAGAAAACTCCACCTTCTCATCATCGCTTTCTATAACCCGAACTCTGGGCTTTTGTGTTTGCGTATTATCCTGCGAAGAATGGTAGTGCTCGAACGTAAGACCGCCATATTGCCCACATCCTACACCAATCCGTCCCCAGATAGTTACGCAAGGCTTGTCACCAGACGTCTTGTAACCAGGACCATTTGGATAATAATCGTTGCTATCGGCAATGTCCCCAGTCTTCCTATTCCAAAGTAGCTTAACAGAGCTTCTTTCCACTTGATGCCAATGTCTAATAGCATCATAAAGAAACCCCATCCGCAAACCGTTAGGCCGAGGAATAATAGTTCGAAATTCTATATTGCCGCCATAACGTTGGTTGACCTGTTGAACAATCTCTAGAGCTTCGACTGGTGGTTGGCAAACAAATAGTTGTCGCCATTGCCAACTGAGGTGATTGTCTGCATATTCATCCTTGTTGGTTGGCCAAGGAGTCAAGAACTTATCCATCAATAGATCCGAATATGTTTCCGTATACAGAGCCGATTCTTTAGGCCTGGGACACTCAAATAATGAAGCTCGGATTTCCACGTTATCGAAAAGGCTCGCCCATGTTTTATTAACCAGTTTGGCTCTGAGCAAGGACGAGTGAGGAAGCTGAGACAGAATGATCACAAGAAGGTCCGGAGTAGAAAACACCTTAGTTTGAGCATCCGAAGTCGTTGCTGTATTTGAAGCCATTGATATATCAGGAATTATAGGCTCTTCCGAGACATCATCATGTTGTACTGGAAGGTCTCCGCAACTAAATAGATAAGCTCCTCGCTGATAACTGCCGCCAGCGAGCTGTGCCCGAGGGGCAGGGCCACTTGTTGACCTGCGGGCAGTTTGCTTTGTTCGGGCCATTGTAAATGATGATGTTCGCTGGATGGTTAATGAAGGAAATATATCCTCAGGTGGCAGGAGTAAGACACCGCTCCACTCCCAAATCACGCTTTAGGCAGCAAGGGGCACACGCCAAGCCTATTGCCACGACTGATGCTATCGCCCAGGAGTTACGTAAGCTTATGTGGTCTTATGTGACAGTTTATTCTGATATCAAACCATAAGTACAATAAGAGGTTGTTGCAGAGTATATACCCTATATACCCTATATGCCCTTTGCCTATATACCCTATATGCCCTTTGCCTATATGCCCTTTGCACTGTTTCTCTCGAATACCGAGCGACGATCCAGCCCATTCTTTTTCACCGGGACCATCAACCGGGATCTACCCGGAGATCCACAGGGAGATGATCCACCTGACAGGCCGTTGTTTGGTCTGCACTTTCGGACTTACATGGCTCACATGTGAATTATGGAAAATGGGAACAAGACACCGAGACTTATATTCCACTACCATCGCACTCTATCTTATCTAGAACATCCAATCCTAATCCTAATTGGGCCCAATGTAAGTGACGCTGACAGTACCTTCAGACTGAACATTGCTCTCAGTAAGAGTATACCCATTGATATTGATGTTAACAATATCAGCGCCAGCAGCAGTGACCTGACGATTGGGGTTCCTCGCAACCGTGTCAAAAATACTGATAGTCCCCCAGTTATAAAGCGGCACCGGCTGGCCATTCTGCGTCCAATCCTCAAGAATCCACTCCGCATCCGTCTCACAAAGCGGATAGTCCGTCTCGCTCGTATAAGTCTGCGAGACCCACTCCCCATTGCTCAAGTTCTCCACCGTCGTGGTGCCAGACGTATAGCTCGTCGAATGCACCGTGAATCGCAAAGTATCACCAGGCGCAAAGGTAAGCTCACTCAGATAATCCTGCATCACATTCTTCCACCACTCCGTCCACAGCCAGAAAGAGCCATCGCCGTAGATGACAAGACCGGTCTGGAGGATAGCGCTTGAGCAGTATCGGCCGTCGATTCCGACCCACATGTTCGCAGACTGCCTGGGGTCTCCGCCGCTGAAGTTGGGGACGACTACGCTGCCTTGGACAAAGTTCCAGCCGGTACCGGGAGGGCCTTCTTGGACGGCTCCGCCCCAGAAAAAGTCTCCTTGCCCCTGGATGGTGGAGTTGCCGCGGGCATTGCTGTAGGTGGCTGGTGCGGCGAAGACGCCTGCAATGGCAGCGATGGCAAGGGGATAGATCGACGCATGATTAGAATCGGAAATGAGACCTGGAAATCGGTGGAAGATGAGGAGGAAAGGTATACTGAGCTGGATGTCTGTTCATTCTACATACGTCGGGGGGATTTGTCTATGTTTTATATTCATCACCTGAGGGACTAGTTACTTCACGAAGTTATAAAGCAATCCGAATCACTTTCCTAAATAATACTGGCGTAGATAATCGGCACAGAATATTTGAAATCGTCATGGTCTTCATGGTTGACTAGATAAAGAAAGGGCCTGATCTAGGCTGGTCGAAAATTGAACCTGAAACCAACGGAGCAGTTGAGAGGTATGTTGAAGCACATGAACTCGGTTATTTCAAAAAGCAAATGTAAGTCCAGGGCTGTCGCAGAGAGCTGTGCTAATATCACTATAAATTGGGGTCGTTGCTTGGCTCTATGGAGAAGGAGGCTAGTTTTAGCCTTATACTATATTAGCTCCTTGGTCTATCAACTACCGATTGGAGCAAGGCGCGGTTAAGATGGTTGGCGCAATCTTTCGGAGCCTATTTTGCAAGCCTGTGATTGTCAGCAAAGAGCGTATACTAAACTCCCACCTTTTGCACTGTGAGCTTTGCCTACTGGGCAGTATTGTCGACTAACGTCGGGATAGCTACTCATCAAGTAATATCGGTATTTTTGAAGCCCGAGCAATGAAATCTGTTACTGAGAGACGATCGAAATCGCTTAAGCCTTTCCACCACAAGAGAATGGAAGCTGTCATCCATTTAGGCAGGGTATGCCCGCCACTAGAGCAGTAAAGGAAGGCCAACGTGCGAGGGAGATCGGGAGTCGTCCTGGATTTAGACAGGGTATACCCTCCACTGTAGCGGCAAAAAGATGAAATAGGAAGGCCGGCGCACGAAATTTAGCGCTGTCATCCTTTGTTTTTGTCACATAAGCTTTCGTCCCTGTGTTAATCATCGGGTGCCGTGGCGGGTGTTCAGCTCCGATGCCATAACCCTAGTCGGCAGCGGGGCAGGATTCCACGCTATGCCTGTTGGTGCGATTGAGAGGATTAAGCATGTGGATTACAAGCTTGGGTACGGCATAGCGGAGGGAGTTGCCCTATTCTCTTGAGACAATGGTCGTATGTGATAGTTACTCACACTGCCAGCTATAACTACGGTGACTGACTGCCCAGCCCCTCCGAACGAAGCTAGTCCGACCGCCTCTAATGTGATTACATGTGATTAAAAGTCAGGAAGAAACATTCGTTCACGATTCAGATTCAGATAAGCATGATTAGAGTAAATATTTTGAATTGCCTAAAGAAGATAGATAGATACCCTGTACCGCACCTACCTTAAATATCTACATACCTTTTTTGGGAGGGGGGGGGGAAGGGGGAAGAGGAAGAAAGAAAGAAAGAAAGAAAGAAAGAAAGAGGGATGGGGTAGTGACTTACCAGATCTAGAACATACTGCTATTTCTGTCCGAGGGCCTATACCCCCCCGTCCTCGGTGGTCGAAGGAAGTGAGGATTCCTCCAATCCGGAGGATCTCTCGAATTTCCGAGCGGCTCACGCCTCGTCGGCTGTCTAGGGGACGGAGGACTCATCGAAGACATCAGAGACCTCGGACTATCTAGCGAATCTCTTGGAGCCCAAGGAGGTTCAGGACCCCTCGACTCTCTCCGGGGTCTAGGAGGCTGAGGATCTCTCGGATCTCTAGGCGGCTCACGCCTCGTCGTCTGTCTAGGAGACTGAGGACCCATCGGAGACCTCGGAGGTCTAGGAGCCGGACGGTCTAGGGAATCTCTTGGAGCCCGAGGAGGCTGAGGAGCTCCCGGATCTCTCGGATCTCTGGGCTGCCCAGGCCTCGTCGTCTGTCTAGGAGACTGAGGACCCATGGGAGACCTCGGAGACCTAGGAGGTGGAGGAGCCCTCGAATCCCTCGGAGCCCTAGCAGGCTGAGGATCCCTAGAATCCCTCCTCGACCCCGGCGACCCCGGCCTCGTCCTCTGTCTCCCCCTCGGCTCCGGACTCCTCTGCCTCAAGCTCTCCAGCTCCGTAAACTGCAACTCCCTCCTCGGCCTTGCCCCCGTAGCCTCCGCCTCCCTATCCCCCACCGTCTCCGTGAACCACGACGAGCCCCTCAGAATAACGCGGTCAAAGACATTGCCATCGCGGTCCATCATGCGGATGCCATGTTGGCCGAGACTGGGGATCAGGACGCCGCCGTAGTTCTCGCGGCGACGGAATTGGTTGGCGAGTCGGGCGCCGGAGAAGCTGTCGATGTGGGCTTCGGCGAAGACGGCGGCGCAGGAGGGGCAGAGGGTCGAGGGGGCTTGGAGGATGGAGGTGCGCTTGCAGCGCGTGAAGGGGATGCCGGGGTGGCGGCGGGCGAAGCAGGGGGGGGTGATGCTGATGACGTGCCGGCAGGCTTCGTGGACTGTGTCGGTTGTGACGCACATCTTGGAGGAAGTGTGGTGGTGAGCGTGGTGAAGGTGGTGAGAGTGGGAATGGTGGAAGTGGTGATGGTGTTGAGAGTGTTGAAAGTGTTGAGACTTATCTTGTTGTTGTTGTGTTGAGTGATATACGCCAGGTAGATCAAGTGAAGAATGGTCTGGAGAGAAAAGGACTGTAATGACGGATGAAAAGGCTTTACTTATAGAGTCATGATGGATGGGCAATGCCATCTTGAAACGTGGATAGGATTGAAAGTAGTGATGATGAGGGTTTGAAGATGGACAATAGTTCTGTTCGGATATAAAGAACCTCCATGATGAGGGTTCGATGATTAACAATAGCCTTGTTCGAATATAAAGAATCTTCAAGAGACCAAGGAGATGGACAATGGAATAAGGGGCAACGATGTCTTTGTGTGCATCCGAATGTTGTTGAACAACGAATGGATTTGAATGGCTTTGTGTGCACTTGAGCCTCATAGAACAACGAATGCCTTTGTGCGTATTCGATCTTCGACGAACGGTGGCTTTGTCTGCATTGCCCGCTTACCCCTGGGAACACAGCCAACCCCCCCCCATCCCCATCACACCCCCCAACCACCAAGCGAGACCCCCCTCCCCTTATAAACCCCCTTAACCCCCTTCCTCCCAGCGGCACAGTGGCGCAGTGGTAGAACCACTGT
Source organism: Pseudogymnoascus sp. WSF 3629 (assembly GCA_001662585.1). Lineage (NCBI taxonomy): Eukaryota > Fungi > Ascomycota > Leotiomycetes > Thelebolales > Thelebolaceae > Pseudogymnoascus > Pseudogymnoascus sp. WSF 3629. The sequence goes on from KV454647.1 coordinate 53,412, forward strand.
CTGGACAATCTGGCCAGCGGAGGATAAAGGGGTTATGGGTTCGAGTCCCGGCGAGGACTCGATGATGAAGAAAGAAAAAAAATGGAAAGAAATAGAAAGAGATTTGGAAACGAGCGACAAACGACAAAAAGTAAAATCACAAAGATGATTTTCTCCCTCATCAGATCTCGACATCTGATGAGTCTTTTGCTTTTTTGATCTTTTGATGGATGGAAGTCATAAGGTGAAGAGTCTTTTGCTTTTTTGACTTTTGATGGATGGAACTTATAACGTGATTAATCTTTTCCTGTTTTTGACTTTTGATAGAAGGGACTTACGACGTGATGAACTCACCGACGTGATGAACTCACCGACGTGATGGACCCATCAACATGGCGAACCATTGGCACAATGAATTTGAAATCGACACAATGAACCTGGAATAGGGGACACTTGCCCACGGAACGCAAAGAAAGGATGAGCATCATGACGAATGATGGAAGGAACTCACGATTTGGTGAGTCTTGCATTTTTGAACTTTGGTAGAAGAAACTCATGGTGGGATGAACTCATCGACGTGATGAACTCACCGACGCGACGAGCCCACCGACGTGATGGACCCATCAACATGATCAACTATCAGCACGATGAACTATCAACACAATAAACTTGAAGTCGACACAATGAATTTGGAATAAGAGGCACTTGCCCACAGAACACAAGGAAAAGATGTGCACCACGACAAAAATAGAAGATAGAAAATGTCCAGGGCCGATTCGTCTAATGTCGTCTATAATTAAGGGTATGGGTATATCGCTCTACTCTCCCTTCAAACCGGAATCCTCTCTCATCAAACCAGAATACTCTCTCATCAAGTCTCAACCCCCTCTCCTCAAACCGGAACCTCCTCCTTCGCCCTCCACACCGCCCACCCCACCGCAATCGCCACCTTCACCCCCCCCGCCAACCACAACGCCGCCGACATCCCAACACTACTCCTACTCAACCACCCCCCAATAATCCCCCCCATCAGCAGCGTCACCGCCGACGCCACCCTCCGATTCCTCTTCACATTATCCCTCGCCAGCATATGCGGATCGCTCATCAGATCACAGAACAAACTCGTCAACACCGTCGTCGGCACCTCATTGATCCCCAGCGTCCGACTCGTCACTATCTGTCCCCCGCTCTGGAAGGCGAGGAAGCCGATGGGGAGGAGCTCGATGAAGGCGACGCGGCCGTGGTCGAGCTCGTGGTATCCGGATGGTGAGGGGACGACGTGGCGCTGGACGAGCGCGGCGGCGATGAAGATTAGGATCGCTTGCACGAGGAAGGAGGCGGCGAGGGTGAAGCGGCGGTGGGGGTGTATGCGTCGCGATTGCGCGAAGAAGTAGCAGCCGACGAGGAAGAAGACGATGGCTGTTAGGGACTTGAGCCAGATGTATGGTTGCGAGACGGGTTGACCTGAGGCGCCGAGGGCGAGGATGATGGTGTTACCTGGAGGGGGCAGGTTAGTTAGAAGATGCGCGGGCGACTGGGAAGGGGGTATGGGGAGATGGGAGGGGGGCGCATACCGGTTTGCATGCTCACGAAGGTATTCCAGGCGTTGAAGGCGCTGCTGTCGCAGAGGCCGGAGGAGAAGCACGATGCGATGACGGGGATGTCGGTGTGGTTCAGGTTGACATCGCGTTTGAGCTCTGTGAGCCATGAGGCGCGGACCTTGGGAGACTGCTTCTCGGCGTCGACGACATCGGGGGTTGTTTCACCTGGGAGGGTGGTGATTATGAGAGAGGGTTGTTGGGGATCAGTTGAAGCCATGGCGTCGTCGTCGTCGTCGTCCCTATGTCTCAGTTGAAGGTCAATTGGAGTCAATTGTCACTGCAGTTTCCAATGGTCAGGGCCTGGTCATGATATAGAAATATATAGCGAAGAGATAAAGTAGATATATATATTTCCAGCCACAAGGAAATATTTTTGCGGATCAGTCATACCTGCCTTGCGTGACAGTCATAAAAATGAGACTAAGCACTTTCACAAGAGCGTACAAGAGTGCACAGGGAAGCTTGTCGTGGGGGTGATTGGGGTGGACTGGGGGCGGAATGGAACGGCAGAAACGGGAATACGGCACCGCATTGCGCCAAGCTCGGCGTAGTGGGGGGCTTGGCACGTGATGCAATTTCACGTGATTATAAGCATTACTTGGACTAACTAAAATCACTCTAGTCCCTATAATCACTATAATCACGTGAAATATACCTCATTTGCACGTGCTAGAACCCATTGGTAAGGCGGTGACAGAAAAAGTTGGAACCAGAGATTTTGCTGGTGTGGGACTTTTAGTGTATTAGTGGGATGGATAAGGCCCCGATACGTACCTGATTACCACTGATACGGCCTAACCGGCCCTAAAAATTGCTATCGAAACAGATTGGTGCTATTACGCCCGCCACCCTTCCCCTCCTCCTCTCTTATTTTCATCTGAACCTCTTCTTCCTCAACCCCTCAACCCGCTTCAGGAAAGCAAAAATAAGACTCGGAGATATCTCTCTCCTACTCTTATTTATCCCTTCTCTAGCCACTCGCGGCTGAGATATATATAACAGAAGAAACTCCTCGCCGTCTTCTTCCTACCTTTTTACCCCTCTGTTCCGTGAGAAAATCTCCACTCTCAAATCTTTTTTTGCCCCAGCCCGGCCACGTTTCTGAGTTTTTTTTCGCCCAAGTCGCCCACTTTCAGGATAATTACGAACGAATTTACGATTTATTGCACGACTGACAGATATACAATCCCCAATAATCAAAAGACACCCGTTGTCCGATTCCCCAGAGCGCCGGAAGCGCTCAGATAATGCCGCATCCAGTCTCTCCCACCCGACCACAGCCCACCATGCTCATCAAATCTGACGTCCCGTCCACCGTGGCGCCTACCCAGGAGGAGATCTCCTCCCTCCTCAACACCATCTTCACTGCCGAGTCCTCCGCCGCCTCCGTCGACGCCTCCTATGCCCTCACACAAATCCTCCTCAACTCCGTCGGCTACCGTGGCCTCCACGCCTACGGCATCGTTGCCGAGATCAAGAAGGCAGCTGCGGACAAGAAGAGCGGTCTGAAGCGTGAGAGCGCCCAGAACCTCCTCGGCGCCCTCTTTGAGCGTTTCCCTACCCCGCAGCCTATCACCGAGGTTGTCTTTATCATACAAGAAGGCGGTCTCATCCCCTGCGCCCTCGACGCCCTCGCTGATAAGGGCGCCGTGGTTAGAGATGCCGCGCAGTACGCGCTTGACGCTCTCTTTGTCCTCCTGAGCTCCGAGGCCCTTGTTATTGCTCTCCTCCCAGTTCTCTCGCTGTACCTCTCCAAGCGTACCGGCAAGTGGCAAGGCACAGTTGGTGCCTACAAGCTCCTCCAGCGCATCGCCGACAAGGCCAAGCTCGAGGCTGGCACCACCAAGGAGGAGGCAAATGACAAGGACATGCTCCGCGACTCCCTGGGATCTAAGCTTGCTCGTCTCATCCCAATTGTCGAGGAGGGAATGCACGACCTGAAGACTGAGGTCGAGAAGGCCGCTATCAACACCATGAACTCCCTTACCACCCTCCTTTCCAACGACGATGTTGCCCCCCGCATCCCACTCCTCGTTGCGACCATGCAGAACCCGTCCACCGAGACATTGCAGAAGGCCATCCACGCCCTGTCGCAAACCACCTTCGTCGCCATCGTCACCTCCCCCGTCCTGGCTCTCCTCACCCCTCTCCTCGAGCGTTCCCTCAACACCCCTACCACCGCACAGGAGGTCCTCAGACAGACCGTTGTTGTCGTGGAGAACTTGACAAAGCTTGTTCACGACCCAGTTGAGGCTCGTACTTTCTTGCCAAAGCTTCTTCCCGGTGTTAAGGGCGTTCAGGACAGAGCATCTCTGCCTGAGGTCCGTGACATGGCCACCAGAGCTCTTAACGTCATCAAGAAGGCCATGGGTGATGATGTGTCTGGAGTATCCCACGGAGAGATTGCCCGCGTCACCATCGAGGACGTCACCAAGGTTCTCGATGCCGAGATCGCAAAGGCAGGAGGTCTTGCTGGCGACGCCAGCGCCATCTTCAAGCTCCTTGGCCCATACATTGCCGCCATGGTCGCCGAAGATGCCAACCACCGCCAGACTCTCCGCATCGCTGCCAGAGTTACCCCATACCTGCCCCAGGTCCTGAAGACCTCCGAGGCAGCCGCTGCCGTTGGTGATGCCGTCCAGGCCTTCTACGTCGAGGAGGACCACCGCAAGTACGGTAAGCCAGTCAAGGAGGACGATGGAGAGATCGAGATCGTCAACGCCGATTTCTCCCTTGCCTACGGTGGTATGCTCTTGCTCTCCCACACCAACCTCCGTCTCCTCAAGGGCCACAGATACGGTCTTTGCGGACGTAACGGTGCCGGAAAGTCCACTCTCATGCGTGCCATCTCCAACGGCAAGCTTGAGGGTTTCCCCAGCCAGGATATCCTCCGTACCTGCTTCGTCGAGCACAACCAGGGTGAGGATGCCGATATCAGCATTCTGAACTTCGTGGCCAAGGATCCTGCCATCGCCTCCGCTGGAATGGAGCGTATCTCCGAGGTCCTTGCCGAGGTCGGCTTCACTGCCGGTCCCGAGGGTCGCCAGTCCGAGAAGGTCGGCTCGCTGTCCGGTGGATGGAAGATGAAGCTCGCTCTTGCCAGAGCCATGTTGATGAAGGCCGATGTTCTCCTTTTGGACGAACCTACCAATCACTTGGATGTTGCCAACGTCAAGTGGCTCCAGGATTACCTCAAGACCCACACCGAGATCACTTCTCTGATCGTTTCTCACGACTCCGGCTTCCTCGACGAAGTCTGCACTGATATCTACCACTACGAGCCCGGAAAGAAGCTGGCCTGCTACAAGGGTAACTTGGCTGAATTCGTCAAGCAGAAGCCCGAGGCTAAGAGCTACTACACCCTCTCTGCCTCGAACGCGCAGTTCAAGTTCCCACCTCCCGGTATCTTGACCGGTGTCAAGTCCAACACCCGCTCCATCCTCCGCATGACCAACTGCTCCTACACCTACCCAGGAAGCAACAAGCCGTCTCTCCACGACGTTTCCTGCTCCCTGTCCCTCTCCTCCCGCACTGCCATCATCGGTGGCAACGGTGCCGGAAAGTCAACTCTCATCAAGCTCCTGACTGGCGAGACCATCCCAACCACTGGCCGTGTTGAGAAGCACCCCAACTTGCGTATTGGTTACATTAAGCAGCACGCCCTGGAGCACGTGGAGATGCATCTCGAGAAGACCCCCAACCAGTACCTCCAGTGGCGTTACGCCAACGGTGATGATCGCGAGGTCCACATGAAGCAGACCCGTATCCTCTCCGAGTCCGACAAGGAGCAGATGAAGGTTGAGATTGATCTCGGTGACGGACGCGGAGGACGACTGATCGAGTCCATCATGGGTCGTCAGAAGTGGAAGAAGACCTTCCAATACGAAGTGTAAGCCCCCACTATCCCCAACCCACCAACCAAGAGAAACATAATACTAACAACCACCTAGTAAATGGAAGTTCATGCTCCCCAAAGACAACACCCAGATCTCCCGCGAAACCCTCGTCGACCGCGGCTTCACCAAGCTCGTCCAAGAATTCGACGACCACGAAGCCTCCCGCGAAGGTCTCGGCTTCCGCGAGCTCTCCCCCAAGGTCATCTCCAAGCACTTCGAGGATCTCGGCCTGGACCCCGAAATCGCAAACCACAACGAGATCTCCGGCCTCTCCGGCGGCCAGAAAGTCAAAGTCGTCCTCGCAGGCGCCATGTGGAATAACCCCCATCTCCTCGTCCTCGACGAGCCGACTAATTTCTTGGACCGTGACTCCCTCGGTGGTCTCGCTGTTGCTATCCGCGACTACAAGGGTGGTGTCGTCATGATCTCCCATAACGAGGAGTTTGTTGGCGCGCTTTGCCCCGAGCAGTGGTATGTCGCTGACGGACGCGTGACGCACAAGGGTCACCTCGCCGTCTCGGCCGATCGCTTCGAGGATTCCCGCCCCGGCAGCGGAATCCCTAGCACCGTTGCCTCTATGGCTAGCAGCGCTGTCTCCAGCGCCGCTCCTAGCACTGCTAACAGCGGCGCCGAGGATACGGGAGATATGACTTTCCGTGCTCGCAAGAAGAAGAAGATGACCAAGAAGGATCTCAAGGACAGAGAGGTCCGCAGACGTCTGAGACACATCGAGTGGCTCTCTAGTCCTAAGGGGACTCCACGTTATCCTGATACGGACGATGAGGCCTAAAAACCTCGAAAAACGTCGCCGATTTGGATATTTTGTTTTTATTTTTTGTCGAAGGGTAGTACATATGTCACGTGACTATTAAGGGTCTCGGCGACGGCGGTGGCGGCGGTGTGGGGATGCGGTGCGGGCAGTGGGGACGCGGGCCGCCTTTAAACGAAACTACTTGCAAGTGTTTTTGGGTTTTCCATGATGATATAGACTTTTGATATCCCGGCGGCCTCGAGACGCATGTTTCCTTTTTTTTAGTTGTTCGTTTGTTTGTTTGTTTTTTTGCACAAAAACTGTTTGGCGTTTTAGAAATAGATGGGTAGATTTAGGAGGGGGGGGTTAATGTCGGGGGATGGCAAAGAGATGGGGGGATGAAATGAATGAGATTCCCATGCTGAATTTTTTGTTTTGATGATGGACTTGTGATGTGCTCTTATGCGTGATTTGTGAGGAGAGATGCTGTTGTTTTTGTTTTACTCTACAGGCTCTAATGGTGCCTGATGCCGCCATAGAGCCTGAAGAGCAGCCATGCTCAACTGAGAATCCATACCATAATTAACGATATCGTCCCATCTTAGGCTGAGATCGAGGCGTCCATAGCAGCTGAAGTCAACGTCTCACTCCGCTTCATGATTCCCCTCGAGAAGGCAGACCTTCTAATTTTAAGACCCCTTGATGTAGCTACACACCAAACGGGAATGAATCCCTGGGGCCGAAGCTGGTTTGGAAGATATCTGGTCATATTAGGTAATATGGCTGGATTTAATCTCCCTGTGACAGGCTACAACTTACGAAGGGGTTCAGCCCATCTCCTCGACCTGCGATGTTCGTCCCTCCTCCCCCCGTCTCTCTCTCGTCACCACCTCCACATCCCCCCACCGCCCCTACAACTTGTCACCGCAACCCCTCTCACTACCGCCCCCCTTCTCGTCGTCAACCTTCTCGTCGTCAACCTTCTCGTCGTTAACCTTCCGTCATCAATGAGAAAGTTCATGATGGCTCATAATGGCAGTGCACGTAGAAGTAGTCCCTAGTCTCATCATTGTAGTGTTCGTGCCATAAGCCATCACCACAGTTGTGGCAGATGTCATTGTCATGACAGATACAGTTCTAAGGACATATGGACTAAAACCACTTATATCATTCTACATACAAGTCGCGTATCACAGTACTTAATATTAGTGCAAGAGGTTTATGAAGCGTATATATTACTACGTACGAAGTTTGATTCTATCCCATAGGCACGACTTGCATCGAAGAATGGCTAGAACGAAGCAAATGATTACAACTAAGCAAATGCACTCTAAAGGACTGTCTTTAATAGATTGAGGAGGAAAAAGCTATCTGAAGAGAGAGAAGCATTTCGAGCGGCAGGTGGAGTAGCAATAGGGGTTGTTAGTTGTCCCTTGCATTTTAGGGACCGCCGTCATGTACGCCGCCCGCATACCATTTCTCAAAGCTCGGACCACCGACTCCAACCTCTGTCACTCATCTTCCCCCTCTTACGCTCTCATGCCCGAGCTAGGCAGCACCGAATCCGTTCACCATAATGGACCGACTCCAGCGACTTCTCTGGAAGAAAGAAAACCGAAACTGCCAGCATTGCCGCGGTCTACAGGATGGCCAACTCCGCATCCCAGCTGCTGCGCTCATTCACGGCGCGCAAACAGGCTGTCCGGCATGCCATTTGCTGTATCAGTCAATCAGCCCCGCGGATCTTGTAGATCAGAGGATTAAATTGGTGCATGTGAGGTTGTTTAGGGATTCGCAGGTTTGCCATACTTTTGATCCGGGGTCGGATGATATGTCGCGCAAGTTGTGCGAGGAAGAGGGTAATTCCGCTGAGTTCCTGGGGGTAAATACGATGGTATCGTAGACTGACGCCGCCATTATAGGCTTCAGTAAGGGAGGATGGGTATCTGGCCCTGATTATCCCACGACGGCGTTTTACCCTCCGGTTGAGCGTGCAGTGGAGTTATTTAGTCTTGAAGGTTAGTTCTGCTTAAGTCCACCAGCTGTCCGTATAATACAAGACCCCCCAAATAATAAATAGGAGCCCCTTCCCCTTGGCCAAAAATCAGAACTGCGAGAACAACCCTAGCCGCTGCAAATACCGATGAATTCCACAACCTCATTTATGGCTGGCTGAGACAGTGCGAAACGCAACACCCTAACTGCAAGGACTATCGCCCCTCGATCCTTCCCGATCGTGTTGTATTCGTTGGCAAGGGAAGAGATCCGCACCTTGTCGAGCCTCCTAAAGGCGCCCAAGAGGATTACATTGCTCTCAGTCACCGATGGGGCGGCCAGGTGTCACTGCAGCTGAAGACTGCTACCCTCGATGACTTCAAGAAAGGCATCCCTTTCTCGAGCTTCCCAAAGACGTTCCAGGATGCTATTACTGTGTGCCGTAGTCTGTGTATAAAGTATATATGGATCGACTCCATCTGCATTATCCAAGACTCGAAGGACGACTGGGACGTCCAGGGGTCAAAGATGGACCAGGTCTATTCTCACTGTCTACTTACCATCGCAGCCGATGCCGCTGAGAACGGAGACTCCGGGTTCTTAGAGACCCCCGAAAGGCGGGAGCTACATAAGGCAACGAGGAAGATAGACTGTACCAGCCCAGCCGGCCAAAAGGGCGAAATCTTTGTCAGACCATGGAGACAATACGGCAGCCTCGGTGGCTTCGGCCGCCACTATAACAGCTGGGAACCTGGGTCCCTCCAACCCGCTCAACGACTAAAGCAAGAAGGCAGCTACCTCCTCCGCCGCGGCTGGGTGCTCCAAGAAACCTTCCTCCCCGTTCGAGTCCTCCACTTCCTCCCCGACGAAGTAACATTCAAATGCACCGTCTCATCTCGCTGCGAATGCCAGCTCCCAACCCATGGCATAGTCGCGCATAGACCCCTTGACATCGAAGAGCCCCGCGAAATTACGCCCAGAGACTTGAAGGAGTTTTGGCGCGAGGTTATTGAGCAGTACACTCAGCGGGAGTTTATGTTCCATTCGGACAGGCTGGCTGCTATGGCTGGATTGGCCAACCATGTCCACTTCAGACGCCCGGATATAGAGTACTATGCTGGACTCTGGTCGGATGAGTTACCCTCCACGCTCCTATGGATCGTCGATCGGGAAATCAACTTCGGGCGCTTGTGGGGAAATGAAAGTCACCGCAATATCCCGAGTGTAGCTCCCACCTGGTCATGGGGCAGCGTGACGGGGCGCGTCACGTTCTTATTCTGGCACTTGAGTTATGGGCGCGGGAAGTGGGCGGAGAGTGAGCCTGATTTAACGGATGTGAAGGTGAAGTGCACGCCGTTGGGTCTGAATAGGTATGGTAGTGTTAAGGATGCGGAGTTGACAGCGGAGGGATATCTTTGTGATGTCAGAGTTTGGTTGACGAGGGGGTCGGAGTGGCATTTTCCTTTTAAGATGGAAACTAAAAAGGCTGATGGGACGGTGGGAAAGACAAATGGCTTCTTTTATCCGGATACGAAGGATGTTTTGGCGGGGTTACAGGCTGGGAGGAAGGATGGAGTGGAGATGGTGGTTGTTAGTGTTTATGAGTCGAGGATGTTTCTTGTGCTGAGGGAGGTGGGGGTGGGTAAGTTGGTTTTTGAGAGGATAGGGGTGATTCACTGCAATGAATTCGATCGGGTGGTTCTTAAAGACTGGGGACGGAAGGAGCGGTTTGCAATTGTTTGAGTGGATATGGGAAGGTTGTAAACGAGAGATGAACGCGAGTCTAGGCTACACTATGATTTTACGACACGGAGAAAGCAATATTCTTGCAGGGGCTGCTCCAAGTCTTCTTTTCGGAGAATCAATTTCTCTATAAAGGTATCTAGGTATCTAGGTGGAAACGATGCATTCATCAGAAACCAAAACGGAGGCGCCCGCAATCCCTTTGCCCTTTAAAATATCCGCAAAATCGCGGCAAAGTGAGAAACAAAAATGCGCAGTGACTGTCATCCTGCATCGCTATCCAACGACCACCAACTCCCCATCCCCATCCCCATCCC